>JANSJX010000345.1:0-32368 GCA_026168455.1 Theocolax elegans
GAGCTCACCACTAGGTGCGAACGCGTACGTTTGAAATTGAGAACGGCAGTCGGTGAAGTAAAAATTGATCACGCAATTACGGCGCCGTTAAATCTAACCTCACAAACGTTACCCGAAGTACTCGTCGAACGATTTCGCGGTCAGGAAAAAATCGATGTAGAAGCTTATTACGAGGCACAGCCGCGAATATTATTAGGCCAAGACAATTGGGACGTTATAGTACACGTGAATTGAGAAAAATTGAGGGACATGAGTTGGTAGCTTCACGGACACGATTAGGTTGGGTAGTACACGGGTACACGCGGAGCGCGAATTACGAAGCCGAAAGGGGACATCGCGCAGTTAAGCCTAAAATCGCAGGCCAATTTAGGAGTCGATGTTCGAGAATGGGGGGAGAGGCTAGACGAGCTTATGAGGTGGCACTTCAGCCTAGATAGCATAGGTATTAGTGACTCGAAGGTTAATACGGGCTATCAAGAAGCAGCATCTCTGATTCTCGAACAAACTAGCCACAAAATTGGGAAAACCTGGGAGGTAGGCTACTGTGGAAAAGTGCGGAAGTCCCCGCGGTCGACAGTCGCGTGACGGCGTATAAAAGACTTGTTTGCTCTAGAGAAAAAGCTTGATCGGGATCAAAAATATGCGACCTTATATTATAAAGAAATACAACGTCTCATCGACGAGGGCTACGCGACAAAGGTTCGTGACGATCTTAAGCGGCCGCGAACGTGGTACTTGCCTCATTTTGGCGTTACAAAGGCTGATAAACCCGGAAAAGTGCGAATTGTTTTCGATGCGGCAACAAAAACTGCAGGCATTAGCCTAAATGATCAATTGCATACCGGACCAGACCTTCTCGAGCCTCTATTAGGAGTACTATTACGCTTTAGACAATATAATTATGCGATAAAAGCCGATATTAAAGACATGTACCTGCGAGTTAGAGTAAGAGAGAATGATCGTGGAGCGCAGCGTTTTTTGTGGCGAGGCTCTGATAGATCGAAAGAGCCTGATACGTACGAAATGTCGTGTCTCGTATTCGGCGAGAAATCCGCGCCAAGCAGCGCGATCTTTGTAAAAAATAAAAATGCGCAAAGATACATGAAAACAAAGCCAGACGCAGCTACCAGCATTATAGTGAATACGTATGTCGACGATTACTTGGTAAGCCGAAAATCATTGAAGGAAGCCCAAGATCTTGTTCGCGACGTCACTTTAATAAACAGCGAAGCAAATTTTTACATGCACGGATGGGCATCAAACGACTCACGAGTGATAGAGAACGTCCGAGATAACAACAAATGCGTGAATGAGAACCGAATGGATCTGTGCGATAGGGATGAGCGAGTGCTAGGCCTTTATTGGGACCGATCAACGGACCAATTACGTTTCAACGTAGGTTTTCATAAAATATCCGCGAACATTGCGCGCGGAGACGCGAAACCCACGAAAAGAGAGTTCTTCAGTATTGCAATGTCCGTTTACGACCCTCTTGGATTATTATCACCTTTACGGATTCGGGCAAGATTGATCATGCAAGACATATGGCGTAGCGGCGTGGGTTGGGACGTAAATCTTAGAGACGAGGAATTCGTGAAATGGGCATCGTGGTTGCAGGATTTAAAAAAATGAGCGAATGTAGAGTCCCGCGATGTTATATATTGGAAAAAATTGAGTACGCTAACACACAGTTGCATACTTTCTGTGACGCGAGTTTACAAGCCTATGCGACGGTCGCGTACTTGCGGACGGAGACGCGAGAAGGCGGTGTTCATATATCGCTGATAATGTCTAAGTCTAGAGTTGCTCCGGTCAAGCCTCTAACTGTCCCGCGTCTAGAATTGCTCGCGGCTCTTCTCGGTGCGCGAATGGCGAAAACCATTACACATGAACTCGATATTAAAATAGATAAAAAATTTTTCTGGTCCGACTCAACGACGGTATTACAGTGGTTACGCTCGGGACCGCAATGTAAACAAATGTACGTAGCCAATCGGTTAGGCGAAATTAGCGAGTTGACGCGAGTTGCTGAGTGGCGATGGGTACCAACTCGCGATAATCCGGCCGATGACGCAACGCGTTCTTCAGACAAACCAGTTACACGAAGGCGACCGATGGTTTAGAGGACCTGAATTTTTGAGACAAAGCGAGCCCGATTGGCCAAAACAGAAAGCTCTAAGCGACGACGCGAAACATCAGATTGATACGCTCGAACAAAAAAAGAGTTTTGTAGGCGCGACTACGATTGTCGGGACAATAAGACGCGAACTCGCGGTACCCACGAGGGTGACTTCACTCGGTTGGCCAGGGCTGATAGTAATGGCTAGACGATTGAGGAATATTTGCAATCAATGGAGGGGCAAACCGCGAGAGAAACCGTCGGTAGGCGCAGATCGGGAAGCAGAAAAATTTTGGTTCCGTGTCGCGCAATCTGAGAGTTTCCCCTCGGACTTGAATCACATTCGAAAGATCGAATCCCTGCAGAGAGGCAGTAAATTGATAGGTTTAAAACCATACATTGACGAGGAGGGCATCTTGAGGGCGCGAGGGCGCGTAACAAAGATAGGAAATGTTGATTTCGAAAATAGGCCAGTCATACTTGACGCGAAACATTTTGCCGTAAAATGTTTAATTGCACAATATCACCGCCGATACTACCACGCGAACTCGGAAACGGTAGTAACGAACTACGACAAAAATTCTACATTATCGGCTTACGAACGAGATTGCGTTGGCTTTCAAAAAAATGTATTATTTGCCGTTTGCGTAGAGGAAAGCCGCACATCCCGCCGATGGCGGACTTACCACATTTTCGAGTAGCGTACCAGCAACGGCCGTTTACGCATTGCGGCCTGGATTATTTTGGGCCCATGTTAATAAAAATTGGACGACGTAGAGAGAAACGATGGGGCGCACTCTTTACGTGCTTAACTACGCGAGCTGTGCATATTGAGATTGCGAGCAATTTAAGCGCTAGTTCGACGATAATGGCGATTCAGAGACTTGCGGCACGGCGAGGGTTTCCATCGGTATTATACAGCGATAACGGGACTAATTTTGTCAAAGCCAACAAAGAATTACGAGTTGCGACCGCCGGGATAGATCAAAACATCCTAAATAATTTCGCCGCTAATAATCAAATCGAATGGAAATTCAATCCACCGGATGCTCCGCACATGGGGGGAGCGTGGGAACGGTTAATCCGGTCTGTTAAAATAGCCTTGGATCATGCGTTGCGAGAACAAGTACCTACTGAGGAAACACTTAACACCCTTCTTATCGAAATCGAGCACTCCGTTAACTCACGGCCACTCACGCATGTTTCAGTAGATCCGCAAAATGAAGAAGCTCTTACGCCCAACCATTTCTTAATCGGCTCGTCCTCGGGACACTTAAAATTAGAAAAATATGAAAAGCAAATCGATTGTCCGCGAAAACAATTCGAAATAGCGCAAAATTCTCGCCCAAGGATTTTGGAAAAGATGGATTCGCGAATACTTGCCCACCTTATTGCCGAGGAAGAAGTGGCACACTTCAATCAACCCTTTAAATGTAGGGGACATTGTAATGATCATGGATTATCAGGCTCCGCGAAATTTGTGGAGAACGGGTAAGATCACGCAGATTTACCCCGATAAGATGGGATCGTAAGGATCGCGAAAATTAAAATTGCGAAAAAGGAATACACCAGACCGACGCATAAACTCGTGAAAATATACGGAACCGATGAGGTCTTAAATTAATAAATTTAAGATGGGGGAGCTTGTTCCGGTCAACACATGCTCACGTAAATTGACAGTTTCAAACGCGCGTGGTCTAAAAACAATAAGCCCTAAACAATTAAAAATCTGCACGTTCACAACTCGGGTTTTTGTCTTTCTTTTTTTTTTTTTTTACCAAGGGTTCAACACGTGCGAACATAAACGTTACCTTCTCGGCGATTCCTTCACCAAAATAAATAAATAAAAGGAAGCAATTGTTTCGCATGAAAGACGCGCGGGTTTTCTCTAGCATATTTGACGCAGATGTCCTCAATATTGCCGCAGAGAATACGTATAAAGTACCCGGGAATTTTCTAATTGTTTCGAGACTTTAAGCCTTCCCGGCCGAAGGAAAAACGTGCGACGCATGGGTTTTAGAAGGTAGGCCATAAAGAACTCTCACCCGCCTCAATCCCTTCGTACAAACGCTCACAGGTACGCCGGTCGAACCTTATATATTAAAATTAAATAGAGAATACATGTACTCCGTTTCAATATATTAATACTCTAGAAATATTCACACCGTTATTTATAATCGTCCAGCGGATTAAAAAAAAAAAAAAAAATCCATATGTAAGCGAAGTCTCTTGCTCTATCGGAAAACGACATTATGCAATTATTGTTTAGATTATGAAACTAATTATGATATGACTCGCAATTAATTAAATTAATTAACAATACTCTCGGCTAGGCCAAAAGGAAAACAAAGGTCGCCAACCAATCTCCTGTTTAGCGCGGCGACCGACAAATGTCGACCGCGGCTAAGAAGCCACCCTCGTTCAGGGGCGGTACAGACCGTCCCAGGTTCTTTTGATCTCAACAGGGAGGTAACTCCTGGGTTGAAGATCACTCAGCGGCTAGGGGAGGCCGCATGGCCGAACCGAGGTCGTATTAGGCTACCTTAGAAGAGCGGAAGGCGTATGACGGGCGGACGCCAGGCACGTCAGGCCCAACGAATCCTTTGCCCTTCTTGTCTGTAGGTGTGGGAAAGCGTGGGCGGGCCGCTTCCAAGCTACCTGCAACGTCCACCGTACAGTGGGAAGGATTGAAGCCACCGAGAGGGGGTATTTTTTGAGTTGCAAGGCAACTAGTCCTTTTGTACCACATCACTTACGTTTTGACGTTCGATCAACAATCAGGTCGTTTTCCCTTCAAGCGAGAGACTTCGTATCGCAGCTTTAGCTCAGCGTAAAGTAAAACAGCGCGTATTTACTCTAATTTTGTATTCGTATTTTACTCCATTTTTGTACTCGTGAAACAACAACCGTGTACCTTGTTTTTATATTAAAAAATAGTATATACATTGAAAGAATTAAAAACACAAAAAAAAAACACATTAAATTTCACACACGCGTTTATATTTATACCACAACCTTACAAGTACATTTCAGAAAAAATAATGCGATACAAATAATCACAAAACATATAATTTCTACCAAGTCAAATGTAAACTACTAATTTTTTTGTTTTAGATTTTTTAAAAAACACACCGTTTTTTTATTTCATTTTTATAAGATTTGCAACTGCTCAATCTTTTTTGACTTGACAAGACGTTTTTTTTACTATATCGTCGGCTGAGTGGAAGAACAGTCTATCTCGGAACTTGCTTGGAAAACGCCCTATCTCAAATGAAATTTTTCGCTTTCAAATTTTGTAGTGGCGCCACGGCGCAACTTAAAAATTCTAAGCTTAAAAATCTCATCCGTTCTCTCAACTTTTTTTTTAATCTTTATTAACTTAAAACATTTTTTAAATTGCACACAGGTCGGTTTATATAATAAGTACTCGATACATCGCCGCTGATAGACAGATAAAGTCAGAGAAGTCTCTCTTTCTCTGAGGAGTCCCGATGACGCCTAAACAATTTTTTTTCGAATTTTAAACACTTTACTAATTAATTTATTTTAATTAGAAAGACCGTATTTTTAAGTTGCGCAGTGGTGCCACTACAAAATTTGAAAGCGAAAAATTTCGTTTGAGATAGGGCGTTCTTCAACCGAGGCGCGAGATAGGGCGTTTTCCAAGCAAGTTCCGAGATAGACTGTTCTTCCACTCAGCCGACGATATGGTTTATGTAAAAATATTAATTTGGGCAAAAATTATGAACATTTTAAGATAACCAGTTTTCGCAAAACAGCTAACTTACGACAACTGTAACTTTTTCTCGAACTTTTTTTGGACGTATTACAGCCAAAAGATGACTTTACACATAAAACATTTTTATAGTTAAAAATCCTTAATTGTGTGTATGCGCTGCAGCACAGACTGAAATATGAATGACAACTGAGGGTACATGTTGTGAGCACTATGGTAACACTTGATATGCTCAGGTTGTGGCCCTACATATGTACTGTTACTAATAAAGCCGCGGAATAGAAAAAGACTTTAAATATACTTATGGCTAATACGAACCAATCGAGACTAATTACTGACGACTACTATACGAAAACTACTGATGAACGTTACTCATCTATCGCACTCTAAGGCGTAAAAATCTGAGCGTACAGAGGGTGGGTGCTTTGTCAGACTAGATGGACGAGTACACTACAGGGACGTTTGACACTTAGACCTAGCGCATCGATCGATCTGTGGATAGGGAGAAATCACGATGAGATAGATTTTTATCTCACACAATTTCTTTCAGGCCTCAAATACTTCTGAAACTATCTTCACCGGATGGGCAAACTTGCATCACCCGTATGTAGGTCTTGTGGATGAATTTACAAACACGCTGAACACACGTTATTTGCTTGTAAGCGATGGGCGGTTCATAGACAAGAAGTGGAATAAACCATAAAAGCGTCCACGCCAGAAAACGTGACGAGACTAATGACAACGAACGTGGACAACTGGCGATTGATCGCTAGTTACGTTGCAAATGTTTGGAACAAGAAAGTAAATGGATGCCAGAAAGATTCAAGATTAAAGTATAAAGGAAGGAATATGTATTTATACACGCTAGAAATACCAACCAGTCTAAAGTAATGTGAATAACAGTTTCTGACTGGTGTTAGAGTGAACGGAGAGACACATGCTTTGATGGGTATGGGCGAAGTTTCTACCGATTCCCACACTCAGAAAGCCATCCATTCTGGAGAAGGAGGGGACAGTTCAATGGTTGAACGTAAAAACCGTTTGTGCAAAACTAGTTCAAAATATTATTTATAAAAAATTAATAACAAAGTGTTAATAACACTATACATGGACATTATAATTGTAAATGCAAAGTTCCAAAATAATATATGAAGGCCACCCTTCAAAATATTTGCACGGAAAAATCTTTTTTGCAAACTTTTTGGTGTCCTTGACATATTGACTTCAAACTTCGTACAAAGACATAATGTCATTTAGTGCTTCTGTTATTGCGGTTAGTTTAGAAGCACGTTATATGTATCTTTAGTAACTACAATTATATTGTAACGGAATGAATCTTTGCCGGGATCCTGCTCAGATTTCAGAATTCGGTTATGATTAAGTAATTTGAAATAAATCGATTAGTTAATGAAAAAAAAATATATTCTTAACAAAATTAATAATATGCTTAACAAAATAATAAATAAAGAATAATAAAGAATAATTTACTTAATAAATCTTAATAAAGCATAATTTACTTTGGTGATCGTAGCGTAATTGGCCTGTAACAGAGAATATAAAGAAACACTTTGATCGCTTATAACTTCTAAACGACTAAATAGAGATTTTCGAACCAACGTTGAAAAGAAAGTTTCGATCGAATGGTTTGAATTCAAAAAAATCCCAAATATGTCTATTAGATCGAGAGTTATAAAAGCAATAAGAAATGTAGCAATTTTTAGCTACAAAATTAATAATTCCATTTTAAGCTAAAATTTGATGAATTTCTTATTTCTTTTATAACTCTCGATCTAATAGACATATTTGGGACTTTTTTTAATTCTAACCATTCGATCCAAACTTTTTTTTAAACGTTGGTTCGAAAATCTCTATTTAGTCGTTTAAAAGTTATAAGCGATCAAAGTAAAGCATCTATTTTTCAATATTTTCCTTAATTAAGTATAACTTCGGTAAAAATGCCCATGGTATTCTAAAATTCTTGTTTTTTTCATGTTTTTACATTACAAAACAAGTCCAAAATTTTATATAAGATCCATGATCCACAGGCCGTGATCTCTCCTTGTTAGTTTGATTTGCACTTTTAGTTTCTCATTGTTTTATTAAAATTGACGAAGAAATCATATATTAAGAGTAAATTTGAAATTAAATAATTATGTTTTAATAAATCATTCTTAACATACCGTGTGGCTTTTTTATTGAAAAATTTCTGATAAATTTTACCCTGCTGTTCTAGTAAAGGTGGGACGAACGAAGGACACAGCAGGATAAAAAAATACCTAGTTTTCAAATAATTTTTACCCAGCTGATCGGTTAAAATTTATTTGAAAACTAAGTATTTTTTACCCTGCTGTGTCTTTCGTCCCAGTTTTACTATATAACAGCAGGGTAAAATTTATCATAAATTTTTCTCCGTGTAAGAACCACGTAGCATTATATAGATATATACGCATATTATTTATTTACTGATTAGATTCTCGTGTGCCAGAAAAGTAAAAGTTGCTTATGTCCCCACTTTGAAACACCTTTTTTTATTTGCATACATAATAATATAGAAACTTATAGATTTTGAACATTATTCAATTTAACTTGTGTAAATTAAAAAAATGAAGTTTTTTGTGTAATTTAGATTATATATTTCATCTAGTTCTCAATATTATCATGTACTAGTTCTACTTGAGTCAAGCAAAAAAGAAAAGTGCCTCACACCTTCATCTATACCTATCTATCGTCATATCGCTTCGCTGTGCGTGAGCAGAACTTGCAGCGAAACTGTAAAGTCATTACTGTCTTTTTTACATCAAACAGAATGTAAGAAAGCATTTGGGAGCGGGAGATTATGAAAAATGGATAGCCTTTCAAACTAAGTTTGCTAAAATGCAGGAGGAAATGGATGCACTACCCCCTTTATTTAATCGAAGTCCTCATACATCAGACGAATCAAGTTCCGAATTAACCCAGACATCCCAAATTGTGGAGGAAACCCCAACTAATGATGATAAGGAAAATGACGTTAGGAAAGGTATTATATGTAATTACATCATATCATTATCTTAAATTCTTTATTATTTTTTATTATTTTTCCCTATCTTTTTCTCTCCCCTTATTTCCTTTCTATTCTCGCTCAAGCGTTTTGGATTTGTTTTAAAGAGATGTGATACCCAAATTGCAGGAACCTACCTCTAAAATCCCAAAAAATTAAAAAACTAATGGAATTGAAAATCTGAAAAAATTTACAGATAAGGTTGAAAGCAAATAGAATACCGTTACAGAGCGATTTTTTCAAAATAATTAATTTAAAATGAATTATATAGAAATAACCATTTTTTGGTCGGTAATATATAGCTAAAAACAATGCTGCACGGCTGCTCAAAAATCTCGTTGATTTATTGATAAAAAAATTTGTAAAAATTCATAGACTATCTTTAATGTAAATACAACACCGTTACAGAGCGTTTTTTTTCGATAAAGTATACTGTTCGCTTAAGAAAAAATAAATAGTGATTTTGTTTTAATGGGTTTACATCTCCTTATCTAATTCGGAGAAGCAATGATACGTCTGTTTTTTTTTCTAAAATTTGAGTAAATTTATATATTAAAATTAATCATAATTTTATTTTCATACTAGTGTGATTCTGTAGAGAATACATAATTTTCATTATGTATTTAATAGAAATAAAAATTGAGTAACCTTTACGATAAAAATTTCGGCAATATTATTTGCACAACAGGATTTGCGTCTAAAGATTTTTTCAGTGTATATTATTTTAGCATTATTTGCTACAGATTATCTTACTGCCTTATCTTTATATATTGTCGCTTTTTTTAAATGATATTTTTTAATTCTTCAAAAGTACTATTATTTACAAATGTAATTCATAATTCTAAGTTTTTTCTTTTTTTAATAATTTATGGCAATGAGAGTAAATTTATGCTTGATTTTGCACACTCAAATGCGGTTTTTCTGAATAAAAATATGCTACTCTTCCTTTCTCTCCCTGTTTTTTTATTACTAAGTAAATATAACTAAGTTATTTTTAAAATAATTTTTAACAAGAATTTCAAAAAGAAGATTAAAAAAAATTAATTGAATGCTCAGCAATTGCAAAAATTATTCGATTACATCTCATCGCTATAGGATCGGTACTATCAATTTTAATGATTGATGAGGATTATGATAAGTTACTTAAAGTAAAAATTTTTAACGATGCTGCCAAAATATCCGTAATTACACCATTTATTGTCTATTTTACAATTTACATTTCTAACCTTGTGAAATTGTAATATTGATATACTAGCAATAATTTCTTGGTCGCTAATGCTCCCTCGGCCGAAATTACACTAAATATATATATTTATTTTTTAATATTTTTTTTAACTTTATAATTTTAAAATATAAAAAAAATGAATAAAAATGTAAAATAAATTATAATATGTAATTAATTAACCTAGTATAATTTTATAGTTTTATTTTTAATGCGTAATAACACATATATCATTACTTACAATATTTCCACACTTTCCTGTAAGAAGCTACATCAATCTAGTAACAAATATGTTATTTTTCTACCAAAATATGATTTCAACTACAAAACTTAGAATATAAAGTATTCTTGGACCATTTACATATATTTCATGCTTTTTCATGATATGTTAACGTTCCTGCTACATATACCAAACTCTAGTCAATAATTAATAGAAGTCTCAAGAATAGGAAGGTTTACATAAAGCGCAAGACACTCTTCTATTAGTTACACTAAAGGTTGCGATATCTCGTAGGCTCAAGTAGAAATATCTACAATAATACATACATCCCCGTGTAAAAAAGCATGGGAAACGTCTGGGAAAAGTCTGGCTTATAAAGTCTTGGCAATTCTAGCTGGTGAGACTATCCCATACTTTTTGCCAGACGTAATATATTTTATTTTAAAACTCTGGAGAATTTAACCAGACATTCGCCCGCACATTTTGACAGATTTTATAATACATTTGAAAGTCTGGTAGAATTCAACCAGACTTTTCCCGCACATTTTCCAGACTTTATAATTATTTTGTAAAGTCTGGGAGAATTCAACCAGACTTTCTTCCCGCACATTTTGCCAGACTTTTATAATTATTTTTGAAATTCTGGGATAAATAAGCCATACTTTCTCCCACACATTTTACTAGACTTTATAATAGTTTTTAAAAGTCTGGGAGAATTCGAACAGACTTTCTCCCAAAGTTCCCCCTCGTCGAATCTTCGTCGCACTGCATCTTCCAAACATAAAATTGATATTGTATCTAATTAATAGAAACAATACATCCTCGACATATTTTGAGTTATCGAACTCACAAAACCACCAGATAATTATCTATCACATATGAAAAAAGTCACCAATGTTTTTCGTTCATCTCGCGACAACAAACTGATGAAATGGTTAGGTTACAATTATAAAAAACACAATCATCAAATTGAAGTTGGTTTTCATATCGTTTGTACTTTAACCATTTCATCAGTTTGTTGTCGCGAGATACACGAAAAATATTGGTGACTTTTTTCTTATGTGATACATAAGTATCTGGTGGTTTTGGGAGTTCAATAACTCAAAACATGTCGAGGATGTATTGTTTCTATTAATTAGATACAATATCAATTTTATGTTTGGAAGATGCAGTGCGACGAAGATTCGACGAGGGGGAACTTTGGGAGAAAGTCTGTTCGAATTCTCCCAGACTTTTAAAAACTATTATAAAGTCTAGTAAAATGTGTGGGAGAAAGTATGGCTTATTTATCCCAGAATTTCAAAAATAATTATAAAGTCTGGCAAAATGTGCGGAAAAAAAGTCTGGTTGAATTCTCCAGACTTACAAAAATAATTATAAAGTCTGGAAAAATGTGCGGCCGAAAGTCTGGTTGAATTCCCCCAGACTTACAAAAATAATTATAAAGTCTGGAAAAATGTGCGGGAAAAGTCTGGTTGAATTCTACCAGACTTTCAAATTTATTATAAAATCTGTCAAAATGTGCGGGCGAATGTCTGGTTAAATTCACCCAGAGTTATAAAATAAAATATATTAAGTCTGGTAAAAAGTATGGGATAGTCTCACCAGCTAGACTTTGCCAAGACTTATAAGCCAGACTTTTCCCAGACGTTCCCCATACTTTTTTTTACACGGGTTCTACATACATAATATCTTCGAACTAGATGAAAAATAAATACAAGCGAATTCACATAGTAAGTTTGTTGATTGTTCAATTAAAATATAAAGAAAACTGAATTATATCAAGGACGTTCGAAGATAATTAGTAAATAAAAAAATTGTATAAGGTAACCCCAGCATATTTTAAAATAAAAAATTTCAAGTAACAATTTAATTTTTATAGCGGATTAAAAAATACCAATTAATAATTAAAAGTTATTTGTAAATAGTAAACAACTGTTTGATAAATGTAATGAATACAAAAAATTGATAGTTGTTCCACCAAATAATATTTTCAACTACAAAAACTTAGAATATAAGTATTCTTTGACCATTTACATATATTTCATGCTTTTTCATGATATGTTAACGTTCCTTCTACATATACCAAACTCTAGTCAATAATTAATAGAAGTCTCAAGAATAGGAAGGTTTACATAAAAGCGCGAGACACTCTTCTATTAGTTACACTAAAGGTTGCGATATCTCGTAGGCTCAAGTAGAAATATCTACAATAAATACATACATCCCCGTGTAAAAAAAAGTATGGGGAACGTCTGGCTTATAAAGTCTTGGCAAAGTCTGGCTGGTGAGACTATCCCATACCTTTTGCCAGACTTAATATATTTTATTTTAAAACTCTGGGAGAATTTAACCAGACATTCGCCCGCACATTTTGACAGATTTTATAATACATTTGAAAGTCTGGTAGAATTCAACCAGACTTTTCCCGCACATTTTTCCAGACTTTATAATTATTTTTGTAAGTCTGGGAGAATTCAACCAGACTTTTTTCCGCACATTTTGCCAGACTTTATAATTATTTTTGAAATTCTGGGATAAATAAGCCATACTTTCTCCCACACATTTTACTAGACTTTATAATAGTTTTTAAAAGTCTGGGAGAATTCGAACAGACTTTCTCCCAAAGTTCCCCCTCGTCGAATCTTCGTCGCACTGCATCTTCCAAACATAAAATTGATATTGTATCTAATTAATAGAAACAATACATCCTCGACATATTTTGAGTTATCGAACTCACAAAACCACCAGATAATTATCTATCACATATGAAAAAAGTCACCAATGTTTTTCGTTCATCTCGCGACAACAAACTGATGAAATGGTTAGGTTACAATTATAAAAACACAATCATCAAATTGAAGTTGGTTTTCATATCGTTTTGTACTTTAACCATTTCATCAGTTTGTTGTCGCGAGATACACGAAAAATATTGGTGACTTTTTTCTTATGTGATACATAAGTATCTGGTGGTTTTGGGAGTTCAATAACTCAAAACATGTCGAGGATGTATTGTTTCTATTAATTAGATACAATATCAATTTTATGTTTGGAAGATGCAGTGCGACGAAGATTCGACGAGGGGGAACTTTGGGAGAAAGTCTGTTCGAATTCTCCCAGACTTTTAAAAACTATTATAAAGTCTAGTAAAATGTGTGGGAGAAAGTATGGCTTATTTATCCCAGAATTTCAAAAATAATTATAAAGTCTGGCAAAATGTGCGGAAAAAAGTCTGGTTGAATTCTCCCAGACTTACAAAAATAATTATAAAGTCTGGAAAAATGTGCGGCCGAAAGTCTGGTTGAATTCCCCCAGACTTACAAAAATAATTATAAAGTCTGGAAAAATGTGCGGGAAAAGTCTGGTTGAATTCTACCAGACTTTCAAATTTATTATAAAATCTGTCAAAATGTGCGGGCGAATGTCTGGTTAAATTCACCCAGAGTTATAAAATAAAATATATTAAGTCTGGTAAAAAGTATGGGATAGTCTCACCAGCTAGACTTTGCCAAGACTTTATAAGCCAGACTTTTCCCAGACGTTCCCCATACTTTTTTTTACACGGGTCTACATACATAATATCTTCGAACTAGATGAAAAATAAATACAAGCGAATTTCACATAGTAAGTTTGTTTGATTGTTCAATTAAAATATAAAGAAACTGAATTATATCAACGAAGTTCGAAGATAATTAGTAAATAAAAAAATTGTATAAGGTAACCCCAGCTTATTTGTTAAAATAAAAAATTTCAAGTAACAATTTAATTTTTATAGCGGATTAAAAAATACCAATTAATAATTAAAAGTTTATTTGTAAATAGTAAACAACTGTTTAATAAATGTAATGAATACGAAAAAATTGATAGTTGTTCCAACCAAAAAGAAGTTGTTCATGTTACTATATAATTATACTTATCCCAACAAACTTTGTGATACTTACAATAACTAATTTTTTTTTCAACGAACTAAGTAATAAATATAATGCCCAATATAAAACCCAATTCTAAAATATATATTAAAAATATAATTTTTTCTCGCCCAGGCAAAAGTTTTTAAATTAATATTGAATTTTGTTGGTCTTGCTGAGCTAACGACTAACGACTCTAAGAACTCCATCTATGTGTTTCGTCTTGGGACCGTCTGCCAGAACTCATCAGTGGGGCGCAGACGGTCCCTGCCCCAGACACACAAGACAGTATTATTGAATCAAAATAATGATAAACTTAAAATTTTGGTATCGTAAGAACGAATGAACGGAGCCTATATAAGTACACATAAGATGGAAAATCTGATTGTGGATGGAAAAGTGCCCCCTAACATCAGAGTATGTACTATGGACATAATCTTAAACCAAAGTCCTGTTATTATTAAAAATATAATTTTTTCTCGCCCAGGCAAAAGTTTTTAAATTAATATTGAATTTTGTTGGTCTTGCTGAGCTAACGACTAACGACTCTAAGAACTCCATGACGAAACACATAGACTTAAAATTTCTTTCTTTCTTATTAAAATATTTTCAATTTTATTACTTAGTATTTATTTGCTTCTTCTTTTGGTTTATGTCTGGCGGCTTGTGGCCTTCATAATGTTGTCCTCGGGATTGATACGCGGCGAATTGTCGTGCCTTTTCGAGCGAGCAACTTGGAGTTCTTAGAGTCGTTAGTCGTTAGCTCAGCAAGACCAACAAAATTCAATATTAATATAAAATATATAGTTTATAAAAACATTACCAGCATAATATCATCGTCGCAGACACCATTTCTTCGATTGGGTTGTCCCTGAAAAAAAACAAAAATACTTTCAATTCGTAAAGTTAGTTCCTTGAAACTTTTATGTCTGGGTAGACAATTTAACAGCGAACGAAAAAATCATCAAGCGCCACACAAGAGAAAATACTGAATAGGAAAAAAGACAGAATCAAAAATATATATGTATATATATATAAAAGCAGTAGGGTCCCTCTACCTTACAAGCTAATAATACCTGGACAAAAAGTGCCAAGTTCCGTCGTAACCCGTGAGTCTTATTGTTATACAGCAACAATGGCCGAAGCCAAACGTACCAGGATATTGTACTTTTACTATATACATATATACACATTATTCGCTAGGTTGGTGAAATTCCGAGCGGATTCTCTATAATTCACCGGCGGGTGAAAATCCGCGTGAATAAACTTCGCTCGATTGCCTCCTTAAACTTTAACACGCATGCGGATTTTTTTTAAATGAAAGTTTTGTTCATTCGATGATATTAGTATTGTTATACCGATGTCGTGGATTATGATGTTTGATGTTTCTTTGTACAACATTTCATGTGTTTGGTTAATGTTACTTTTTTATTTCAGCTTCCGCTGTTTTAGTGCACTTGCGTGAGTTACTTATTTTCATTAGCCATATATGCTTATGCCATACGTTGTATGATTGACATATATGAGCATTTTAAAATGTTTATTTTAAATCCACAGAAATCAAACTTTGAATAATCTGGTTATATTCTACATAATTATTAACTACTAATTGATTACTTTTAAATAATTTTCCATGCAAGAAAAAGTTTAAATAAATAAATTATTAGTTTATCTTTATGCCGCACCTGAAGAAAGAAAGGCGTATACAACCCAGATTTATGTTTCTCTTAACGTAAATGAAACCGCAAGTGAAAAATACTTGTTAGCAACGAAAACCAACCTGCCTCTCAATTAGTCACTAAAATTAATGATGCCATTATTCATAAATGGAATTATATTTCTTTATGCACTTGTTATATAGTTTCATCCTTTTACTAAAACTGAAGGTACTCTGCAAGAATTCCTAACTAACCGAATTGTTTGTCATTTAGTTCGATCCAATTAAATTTATAACAACCATACAACATCTCGGTATCCATTTTAATCTAAACAAGCCAACGAACACGATGCGGTCACTTCCCGATACCCAATTATATGCTACTTTAAATAAAATCAACCAAACGTATGTAATTTTGTTTAACAATAAGTTGACGTATGCATATAATATATTAACGAGATAAAAACGTTAACCCTATTCTGTCTACGAAAAGTTGAAATATTGCATTTAAACTTCACGAAAACAACATTAAGATATTGCGCACGCGAACTGTCCATTATAAACATGAACTTACATTTAACTATTGATTTAATGCATACATAACTGTGTATACGTGTAAACTTTGTTACTTCAATGGGATAAATCTGAGTTGATACTGTATGTTAATCGAAATGAAGTATGTTCAAAATCTATTTTTCCCATTCACCAACTTAACGATTGGAAAAAAATTATTACTATTGCGAACTTTCTATTCTTTTAAAAGGGAACTTCTTGTTGTAAACTAAAGTTATTGGAATGTTTTAGCAACCCAGAACTTCCGTTTTAATGAAATTGCAACATTGCAACATTTTTAGAAATCCCAAGAAAACCGGATATTTCACATATGTTTATAAAAAAAGCAAACACGTAATTAGATTGATTTTTTTCTGAGCTTTCAGATAATGTTGCTTTGTTTGCGAGCGGTATAAAAGGTCGAAGAACCGAATTAAAAGTTGGAATTGATTTCATTACATATATATATCTTAATAATTATGTAAATATAAGTATATATATATATATATATATATATATATAACAACTTTTTCAAATGTCGTAAAATAATGTAGAAAATTTACGATTATTTTTCAAAAGTATCGATTATTTGTAAATTTTAAAGACTCAAAGAAAAATAAGAAATATCATGTAGTTAATGAAATTAATGGCAAAGGTCATTTGCACAGACTATTTCCCAAGTAAGACAGTTCTCGATTCTTGTATAGGAGACCCAGGTCGAAAACGAGCAACACCTCGCAAGGCATCGACACATGCACATTATCATACGCGTATACATATGTACGGTTGTAAATACATGTCAACATATGCATATACATATGTATACGGTCATTCATACATAAGTAGGCACATGCACGTTCGTATACGCTATTCACATGTCTTAGCGAATATATACATATGCATATATACAGATATATGCATTAAAACATACACACGTATATACTCTAGTAGAAATTGAGTATTTTGAGGTCAGCAGAAACAACTTTTTGGTCATTAATTACAAAATTATTGGTCAATTTTGGTTAATTCACTAATTTTTAGCCAAAAATACGTTTTATAATTAATTTGTTTTCTGCTAGGGTATTATGTAAATTATAAATAGGTATTATTCATGTGCGGAAAATTTTGAATAAAAATTATTTCCTATATTCTTTTTTGGAAATGCAATTCGTAAAATATTATAAATTATGAAAAAAAATTACTATAATTACAATGAATATTACATACTGCAAATTTAAGATTTTACTACTAAATATAACTGAAAAATAAATATAGTCAAACTAAGGGGCTGTCAATCTCAATCAATAATTTACATTTCCTGCGCTTATAGAATTATCGACTGAGAATTACTATTTTTACAGAATTAACAATTTCATTTATGTTAACATTAAAAGAAAACCACGAGAACACTGCCTATCGCTAGGATGCACTCTATGACTGTGCAAGTTTCCACCGTGATTGATAAATATATTCCTTTATGATGTTTAATAATTATTTAAATAATTAATCTCAAAAATTGTAATAATTTAAAAAAAATTATTAATTTTCGAAAAATTGTACTTTTTGGTAATTTTAAGCGAAGGGAATTATTGAATGAGTTTGACATGCCCTTAAGTATGCCAACTAATTATAAATAAATGTAGTAATTTTTACTCAAAAGTTCTTCCCCAGATAAATAAATAAACGCACGCACGCGCGCACGCACGCACGCACACACACATGTGTGTATATGCAAGTACATTATATATATGCAGACATAGACGTGAACGTGCGTGTAGAGTATATAAGCAGTAAAAGCGAATAAAAGGAGGGTGAGCTTACAATGTTAAAATGTAGGAAGTCGATTCTGAGTTGACTGACTTGCTGCTCGATCTTCTTGACGAGTACTGAACAATTCATGGGTTGATCGATGAGGTTCGGGAATCCTGGACTGGTAACATACGTCAGATTGTTCTGCACCTCCCCACCGCAACTCGTGGTGACTTATTGGACATAAATAATATATGAGAATACTCAAGTTTGCTCAGGATCTCTTGGGAAAATCGTAACGTGTGTGGCAGTGTCGTCGAACCGACACTATATGTATATATATATAAGAGTATATAAACAAGTTCGAACCGAACCCTGGTAGGAATCGAATCCATTTTATCAGTAATATTAAGCCAGCTTCTATAAAGATGGACTAAAAATATATATATTTTCAGCTTTGTTATACAATGATTTTTTTACATCTATCAGATATTTTTTTGTGATTTTTTTTCTTTCTATTTTCTATCTACTTTCGCAATTTCGACGTACAAAATACCTAACCCACTTGAATAAGATGTTAAAATTAATTTACAGTATTTAATAAAAAGTGTCCTTTATTGATCGTCACGAACCAATGGTGTTTACAGATGTTTAGTTAAGTTATAAAAATATGCCGACGTTTCGGACGTTTTTTCGCCGTCCCTTTTCAAGGCTAAAAAATTAATAATTTACAAAATATATAGATTAATACCCAGTAGTGAAATATTTACATCGATGTCACAAAACAGTTCATGACTCACCGAATTCTAACAAAACTCAAAAAAACCACATATCACTCGTGTAAATCTCGCAAAAGCCACTCTTCATTCACTTTTTATTAAACATTACTTGAACGAACGATAGATTCATTTAAACAATTTAATTTACAGTAGTCAATAATATATTTTTACAAGAACAACTTGTATATAATGTAAATAATTAGCAAATTTTATGTACGTACAAATAAGAAAACAAATGAATTTGCCGAAAAGTATATCAGAAATTTATTTAGAACATTTAAAGATTATGTTCCAAAAAATAGAAGGAAATGTGAAAAAAAGTATTTTATCATGTGTCAGATAATAACCATTTTACTCGGTCATTTAATGGCTTCTAGGGCATTTTTCTTGGCTGAATTTCTACGAACACAGCATCCATGGATCATAACTCTTAAAGGCTTTGAAAGCTCGACTTTGACCACTTATCGAATTTAATGATACTTAGAGAGGAATGTTAATAATTTTAATAGCTTGATTAATGACATATACATATATAGGTACTGTTATGCTTGCAATTCTTCATATATGATAAATTTTAGGGTTACACTTGGATTGGTATAGCAAAGTTTCATAGAAATTTCAAAATGATTCGGTAATAAAATGTATGAATATTTCTTTAATATAATTATTTATAATTTTTATCCTACTTATTGTATTCAAGTTGTTACTTGCAATGAAAAAATTTTACGGACTTAGTTAATAGAGGCGAAAAAAATTTAATTATGAATAACCATGATATCATTGGAAGGAAATTTACCTGTTAAATATACGACAGAAATAAAAAATCGAATTTCCTTCCAATGCTATACTTTTTAATGCACTGATATTTATGCATTAAATTTAGTACAGTGATAGATAATACTGAAACAAAATGGAATAATGTTCTTCTATTTCATAATGTGTCATATTTATTTAATTCAAATAATTTTGCCCCCTTCACTGGCTCGGTCGGTAAAAATTGAATTTAACATCCCCTTGAGTCTTCTATCGTATAAAAATAATAATTAGGTCAATAGTTATGTAGCATAAAATCTTTATTCTACTTTCATTATTTTTTTTTAATATGATTATTGTAAAATTTAGGTTTCGTGATAAATTGACAGGTTCATCCATACGAATTTGTAACGTAGTATAATACACTTTTGAGTGCAAAGTATTGCAGCATGAAGTGTACGCATTTATTATCACAAATCATTAACCACTTCAACAATAACTCTAATCGTGTTAAACTTTTTTCTTTCTGTGTTCTACTTTTTAAGATAATTGCATAAAAAATTGCATAGTAACATGTCTGGTAGAAATAAAAAATATTCAATATTCAGTTTACAGGTCAAAATGTAGTTCGAAGCAAAAACTGTTTCGTAAAAATATCTAAAGTATATATTTTTTCACTGATGATCAACTAATACTGAATTTAATGAGTAGAAACTTAGTTTTCATTTTAGAAAAACATGACGTTCAGCTTGAAAACATAATCTACAACTTTAAAACCTAAATTATAGATCTGATATATTAGCAGTAATATAAAAACTATACATACTTTATTTATAAAAACGAAAAAAGTGCGGAAACTGACATATCATCCTTGATATTTATACAGTCAAGTACAAATTAACATTTTGTAAGGAGATGTCGGACTCAAAAATGGTCATATTTTATATTTTATTATAAACAAAAGCATTAATTTTTTTGTAAGTCCTGTCCATTAGGCCTTCAGGCATGTTTTCAACAATAAACCTACATTTTTTCAGATTTTTAAATCGATATTTTAATTACGATGTATGGGTTGCAAATTTATGCCTTTTTCACTAATGATTATCGACTCAAAATTGTTTATTCAATTATTATAAATAAAATTATTTTTCGTCAGAACCTTCCTTATGTTTTAAGCTATCGTTATGAATATTTTTAATTTTTAATTCAATATTTTAGATATAATTGGTGTGTTGAAATGTGTAGATCCCTCCAATTTGGGTCCGATACCCCTTAATTTTACATAATAGCAATTATCTTTAATTATTAAAAATGTTCACAGTTTTTTTATTTTCCTTTAAGTAGAAAATTAATTTATTATCAATTTTAATTAATTTTAGTAAAAATTCACGTTAGAATTTCTTTAGAAATACTATATTATATTCTCCGAAAAATATTTGTGGTTTGAAAGATTTTAAAAGTATTCTTGGTGTGATTGCCCTTTCAAGCTTTTAGGTGAAATTCCTTCAGTTACTAAAATGTAATTTTGAGAGTTGGTAACGCATTTTTCGTTTATACATCGCTATGTATAAATATTATTTGAAATTATTATTTCTAAAGTGTAAAATCAAAATAATAGCAATAAATCTATGTCCAAAGTATTATTTTATATTATACAAATTATTACTTTAAAATAGAACTCACCTAGAAAGAGTTAATAATTTCTTTTTCATTTTTTTATACGAATATATTAAAATTCATTTTATCTTAATTGATGATACAACTCTATATAGAAGGATAAGCCAATTAAAAATGTTAAATGTACGTCATTTTCAGTAATCAAGTCTCAAATGTAGTCAGCCTTTTAATCTACCACCAACTTACTCGATACATTTTAATCATAAATTTCTCAATCTAAATTAACCCACAAAATCTTTGAAACACCTTTTTATAGATATACTAACTTATATTCGCGTCCAATCACGATAATGAACAAAAAAAATCCAGCTGAACAATTCTCTCCCCGAAGTGCCAATTAACAACAAACAGAACACGGCAATCAAATATAATTAGCTTAGTATACATCCTTTTTCAGGCGACCAATTCGAGAGTGTCATACGAATACACCCCCCCTCCCCAACATACACACACGCGCACACTACATACACACATACATATATCCATACATAATCAAAATTAATCCGCGTTAGTTATCCCCGGTAATGGAATCGCAATTGATTATTAAATCAGCTAATCAAATTTTAAGTAATCTCATAGTGTACGTCAAACAAAATTATTATCATACATCGCAAATAAGAAAGGGAACTAATAAACTTTCTCTTTTCGAATTATTGAAAAGGAGTGTGTCTAAGCTCTAGAGCATCGTTCGTGGCACGGGTTGGACAATAAAACAAAGTTACATGAATATCCAAATATATATGCCTTCCTTTTACCCATAGAGATTCTCTATATTTTATAGAACTTCCTTACTACCGATTTGATTGCCTTTCAAAGGAGGAGAAAAGACGATATATAATAAAAAATGCTGAGGGGAAAAATTGGCGAGAGACGTACGTATGTTACCGATATCTATATATATGTTCACTTCGATATTTATTAAAACTTTTATACAAACAACCGTTATAATTTTTTATATTTCACAATTTATAGGATAATCTATACTCTATATACCGGAACACTCCAAATTCAAGACACCGTAAATTTATTCATAACAAATACAATTGCAATATTACACAATGATATGATTATTATATTCCACTACTGCAACTCAATTTATTATTTTTTTCAGTTTGAGAAATACCTTACGAATTATCGAATAGAACACAAAATTGTGATAGTATTGATTTTTGATTTCAGTAACAACGTGTATATATATATTCAAAAGTTACAAACGGTTTCGTTCGAACGGTTCAATTCTGGTTGTATTATCCTAATTTGTTGAAATTGTCATGCAAATATATTAGTTATATGTAAATAATTGCATCAATACATTACTATTCCAAATGTTATTTAAACAATTGTACAATGGGTTATTATTAATTAATATGTCTATTCCAAATAATGTTGATTTCCTCCTTTGTAATTTCGATAAAAAATAAAATCATTTTTTTGATCAGTATTAAGTTTAATTGATTTTTACACTTATCAACTTCATAAAGTAATATGTCAATTGAATATTTATTCGGATCACTTATACTTTCTATTTTCAATACTAAATAATTAAATTGTAGTAATATTATTGAGTGTTACTAGATCTTCAAAATGTGGATTATTTATTGTGAAAAATAACTCTAAAAATATTTACTTATTTGTCATTTTCATAAGAATATAAAACACAAACTTCACACGCAACAACTTCAATATTATTATAAGAATTATTATTATATAAGAAATCCAGAAAGGCTGTTTATGATATATAAAATTTTATTTTATACATATATAACTTGCATATATACGGTGCAATAAATTTTCTTGATACGTCGATAAAATAGAATTTTTCTGGCATTCATTGATTTGTCTTATCTTTGTATGTTTAGACAAACATAGTTTTTTTTATATAACAGTATCATATTTCTAGACGATTGAACAATAAAAAATGTTACGTATTACACTCAATCTACATAAAAGCTCACTGCTATGTAGCTTATCGAATTTTCACGGTATTCTTTTTTTTAATGCTGAGGTTAACAATCTACGAAACAATTTTACACAACAGATAATTTTTTAAAAATTATGTATACTTTTATTTCTAACCTATAATATAATTTAAGTATAAATACAAACTAATACTAATTAAATGAATATAAAATTATAGCTGAAAAATAAAAATTATAAGCCCTGTGACAATCAACGCAAAACAATAAATGTTTATCAAATTCAAAATAGTAGCGATACAATGACAAATATTTACGGAGAGAAAATGTTTAAAAAAAATATAGGTACAAATGTTTTGGATAAAAGTAGTAATGCCAACATGGTAAAAATTCTAAAACAAAACACGTGCTCGAAGCGTTATGGCCTGTGAAAAATTACTATCCGGCATGGTAAAAATTTCAATCTAATTCTCACTTATGCAAAATTTTAGACCAAAATTATATAACCTCGCGTAAGTACGAGAGCTGTTTTCCCGCAACATTTGGGTAATTTTTATTCGTTTGTTTTCGCCGTTAAGCAGAAAAGAAAAATGTGCTTACAGAATTCCAATTTAGCAGGATACAAACAGAGTGTAAATGGATCACCTATTCAGTACAATCTACCCTCTCTCGTCATTATTCCGAGCGTCAAGGAAGAAAATCCTGAACCCACATATACATAGACAAAGCAAGAGAGAAAGAGAGTTTCCTCTAAGTCTTTCAAAGCTGAAAACCAAGACCCAGTGCATTCGGTTTTCTCCCTCGCGTGTAACAAGCCATCCATTCAACACCTTACGAGGTCGGCACGTTTCTTTCTATATATACATACCCTCATTCACTCGAAGAAAATGTTTGCGCGAGCTCCTCTTATACCGAAACAACCCCGGTGAGTCTGAAAAATTCAGGGACCGACGTTTTTAAAGCTGAGCGACGGTTTTCAACTCATGGTATTATGCAACGACTGTCAATGCCTCGCGAGTTTTCTAACAACCGGTTGTTTGCCTCTCTAGACGAAAAAAAATTTTTTAAGCGATGTTTGGTTTGCTTACCTTTATTATTTATATATCTACGGTTCTTTCTGTTTCTTATATAGGGTAGTTTGATAATTTTATTCGGATTCTACAATTTCTTCATTTGAATCTATCTTTACAAGAAAAATATTTTTGGCTAAATTTAACATGCTTTAATAATATTTTTTTTTCAATTTTAACGATTGCATCGTGATTTATCATCATACATTTATTACTCAGACGTCATATCGATATTGAAATTTTTTTACAATAATGAACTTTTAATTTTCGTATTAAAATGAAAATTGTGTAAAAGTCGAACTAGATTTATTGGAGATATATCTTGTAAATAAAACATTCTCACAAAATGCATTTTATTTTTTTTTATTTGTTGTATCTATCTAATTTTTATACAATTACAATATTTCTTCAAAACAATTTTAGGTTCGGTTGTATTTACATTTTTTATTATTACATATCAACAATTCGTAATGCATTAAAAAGTTACTATATAAGATGAAAAGAATAGAAATTAAAACAGAAACTCGATTGTAAGAAAAAAACTTCTTCATTGTTACTCAGGCTGTTATTGAATAGTATATAGGTAGATATGCAAAGATTGAAGTATGAAAGAAAAATATTTCAACGAAACAAACTTTATTTTTTAACAAGTGAATTTAAGTTGTATAAATTTCATTTTTACAATTTTTAAGAAGTTTGTATATAATTGCCAATATTAAGATTGAGATTATTGCTTGAATAACAACATTTATTTGCCTAGAATAAATATTAAACATTAATAAAGTATTCTATATTCAAAATGCTTCACTATTTAATACAATTATTGTATCCTTCTTTAACTTCGTAATTAATAAAAATACTTACTATTTATTATCCTTTTATCTCTTAAAGCCGATTTAAAATTTTATTAATTATAGGATTTGTATTCAGCTAATTTTAATGTAAGTGTAAATGTAATATAAAAAGTATGTATATAATTTTTAAGACTAAAAAATTATAATTATCTTTAATGGTATAGTTTCTCTAATTCTTAATAATACGAACAAACCTTTGAAACTCTACATATTTTATTCAATTTTAAATACCTATTCATCGAAAACAAAAGATCAATTGTATAAGTAGAAGGTAATTTCTTTGTTAAGTAATTAAAAAATTTACTCTACTGTCTGGATCGCGTATCAGCTTAGGAATTGAAGCAAACAATTCTGCTAATTATAATATATAATTATTCCAAGTATATATACATACATATATACATGTATGTATGTATTCCTATATGTATTTATATATGTATGTATGTATGTAATGTATGTATGTATAGAAAATTAATTAAATTTCGCTGATTTAATTCGAAAATTGAATTATATATAATCTTTTATGAAATTCTTACAATAAGAGTCGCTTAAGATTGTACAATATAATTCTGCACAGATTATTTCAGTGCGTAGTAAGTAAATTATAAATTTGTAGAATTCAAAGAAGAGGAATAATAGTTTCATATAGATTATTAATCAATTTAATTAGATTCGTATAATTATAAATATATAATTCATTAGCAGAATTGTTTTTTTTTTTTATTTATTAATCAATTTAAATCTCATAGTTGAGATTATATTGTTATACAGAAAATTCTTACATTATATCAGATCTGTAAATTACATTGTAGAAAGAAAGTTACAATAGCTTTACAAATTGTCGGTGTTGGTTTAGCTAGTAGTAATACAAGAGATATCGGTGTAGTATATTTTAAGCCTATTAGTTTTCTTATAAGTGTATTTCGTTGTTGAATATATAAAGGACATTTCCAAACAATGTGTTCTAGGTCTTGGTGTATATATCCGCATTGGCATTTAGAATCTTTTACAAAATTAGTACGAGATAATGAGTAAGCCAGATTGTAATGTTCTGACCTGCATCGGTTTATGGTAACGATTACATTACGAGTTAGTTTTAGTTTAGCAAACCAAGGGTTTTTGTTTTTACTATAGTAATTGTTAAAGAAGTTGATACCTTTGGTTTGCCCTTGACTACATATAATTGATGACGTATTTTCAAAGGATCTTATTTTGTACAATTCTTTATAATCGCTAAACGGAATTTTAAATAAGTAAGAGGGATTTTGATTTGCTGCCTGCTTAGCCTTAGAATCAGCGATTTCGTTACCCGAGATGCCTATATGTGCCGGAATCCAAACAAAATTTATTTCTTTTTCTTCGTTTTGGTTATTGGTATATTGCGTGCATTTTTCTTTAATGCTTATTATATAAGGATTTGTCTTAATGCTAGGCTTAGTATTTTTTAAAGCTAACAGAACGCTTAGAGAGTCTGTAAATATACAGACATTACAATTTGGCATAGATATAGCTAAATCTACGGCATCATTTAGTGCAATACTTTCTGCTGTAAATATTGAGGCATTTTTGTTAATGCTTCTAGTAGTGCATTTATTTGTTTCCGGACATATAGATGCAGTTCCACAGGCTAAAGAATCTTTCGACTTACTGCCATCAGTATAAATTGCACAATATTTATTATCTATTATATATTTATTAATTATTATGTTTGGATCTTTGGCTTCTTTGAGTGTTGTGCCTAAGTTAGTGTTAATATTTAATTGTTTATGCATATTATCGTATTTATTTTGGTATATATTAAAGTGAGAGCCAGAAAAAATATGGTCGATTATATTATTGCTTTCAATAATACATTGAATTAATAGACTATTACAAAAATTCGAAGAATTACTTATTTTATTTATTTTGTTTTTTTATTTTAGTTATAGTGTCGTAAATTTGTAGATTGTTATTACTAAGTATTTTATTTAAATAATTAGAACATAAGTATTTCGCGCGTTGTTCAATTAGCTGTAATTTTGATTCGCCAAGGAGTATGTTGGTAGGAGTGCTAATTCTATAGCCAAGAGCAAATCTAATATTACTATATTGTATTTTTTCTAAAATTTGAGCATCTATAGGTGATTTAGGATAGTATACAAAAATTCCATAGTCTATTATCGATCGTATGTAGCTTTTATATAATAATATTAATGTATAGGGATCAGCACCCCACCATGTGCCTCTTAAAAATTTTATAATGTTTGCCGCTCTAGTACATTTAGTTTTAATTTTTTTTAGTTGATCTTTAAAGGAAAGCTTATAATCAAATAGAATACCTAGGAACTTAACATTTCTACTTGATTTGATTATAGTGTTTTTAATTTTAATTTCAACTTTGCCTGGACTTATGTTGTTTTTGTTAAAATGTATAAAAACTGTTTTGCTAGGTGATAATTCTAATCCTAAATCATGAAGATTATCGTATATGATATCAATGCTTTTTTCTAGTAGTTTTTTGGAGGTGTTTAAGGATCCTCTTTTACAAAACACGCCAATATCGTCTGCAAATTGGGAGACAACAACACTATTCGGTAGATTATTGGTAATGGTAGAAACGTAAATGAGGTAAAGGAGAGGACTCAATACTCCTCCTTGAGGGACACCTTTATACGTTATCATGTTGATATCATTAAGATTTTCAGTAAAGATAGACCTTCGGAAGGTGAGAAATTTAATAAATTTAACTAAATTGCTTGGGCAGCCGATATTGGCCAGTTTTTGAAGGAGGATATAACTATCTACATTGTCGAACGCACTGCTTACATCTAGAAAGGCGGCAGTAACGTGTTTTTTCCTGTCAAAAGCTTCTTCTATATTAAGTGTTAAATTAGTTATATTGTCAGTCGTGGACTGCCCTTTCCGAAAACCTGTTTGGCTTTTGGGTAGTATATTGTTACGTTCAATATACCATTGTAATTTGTTTTTAACCAACTTTTCGAATAGTTTACAAAGACATGAAGAGAGTGCTATGGGCCTAACGCTTTTGCCATCAGGTTTATTTATAAAGTGGAGATAGTTTTTTTCCCATAGAATAGGATAAATGCCTGTGGTGTACATTTCGTTATATAAGTCTAATAATATTAACCTATATTTTATTGGTAAATTATATAAAGTTTGGTAATCGATTCCGTCCATGCCGCATGCAGATTTTTTATTTGTACTTTCTAGGGCATTTGTAAATTCAACATAGTTAAAGTAAGAATTTAAAAATTCGTTGATTTTACATTCTGGTAACCAGTCCGGATCGTTAGCGCACCACGGAGGACAGATTTTTTTTAAAGCAGTTTCAACCTTTTGTTCGTTTTGGTGGTTTTCGGAAGTGCAAGTAGGGGTGATTTTAATCCATTTATTTTTTAAAATTTTTGTTTTGTTCCACACATAAGTTTGATTAATTCGGAAGTTAATTGTTTCAGCGAAATTGACATAATTAAGTTTTTTTTTAGATTTAAATAATTTATTAGATTGATAACATCGTTTTTTATATTCTTCGTAGTCTGAAATTTTCTTAGTAAATTTATATTTTTGGAAAGCGGCTATTTTTAATCTTCTACTTCTGTCGCATTCCATATCCCACCATGAGACGGGGTTTCTATGCGTCTTATTGTTTACGTTTTTTTTAATAGGAGTATTGATTTTAATAGCTTCGCTTATTAGATTTATAAATATTTCATATTTTTCGTTTATGTTAGCTTTTTCATATTTTAAAGATAAAAGTTGAATGTAATTATCATGTAAATATTTTTGTACTAAAGACCAGTTTGTGCGTACAGAAGATAAGTTAAATGATTTTTTTCTATAAATATATTTTTCGCACATAAATTCAATAATTAAAGGAAAGTGGTCAGATCCCCACGGCTCATTGTTCATGTTAACATTTATGTTGTGAGCGATACCAATAGAGGAGAAAATTAGGTCTAGATTTGAAGTAGTATTATTATAGGGTTGAAAATACGTTTTAGTATTTGTATTATGTAAAAACATTGCAATTTTTTCATAGCTTTCTAAGAGTCTTTCTCCATTGTTATCAACTTTATCGCAGTTCCAAAGGGTATGGTGAGCATTAAAGTCTCCCATTAAAATTGTATCATTTATGTCGTTTATGTTAGAAAAAATTGAATCCCATTGAGCCTGCGATAAAGCTAGACCGGGGGATCGGTAGCATACAAAAGATCTAAGGGTTTCTTGAGATTGGTAATTTTTATACCAGCTATTTCTACAGACGTGTGTGGAGAATTGATGTTGACTATTTCTTGAAATGAAATATCGTTCCGTACAAAAATTAATATGCCGCCTCCTCTTCCATGAAGTCGGTCCTTTCGATAAGTTTTGAAGCCACTAAACTGAATATTTTGGTTCATAAGACTATTATTATTAAGCCAAGTTTCTACACACACGAGAAGATCAGTGTCTTGTAAAGATCGTTGTAGTTCTTCTTTTCTTTTGTTGACTATACTTCTACAGTTCCAAAATATTATTTTAAGTTTTTTTTCAATCAGGTTCATTGTAAGTAAAAGGTTGGAGATATGTAATTTAAGAGATATCCAGTTTTTTAGTCGAATTCAAGTGCACATATTAGCTTGATCAGATTCAAGATCTGATCCTGTATTTAGTAACTTTTTCTTAATTTTTGTGAGTCGAATTTTAAGACTTCGGTCATTTATGAGAGAGTAACTGTTATCAATCATTACAATAAGTTTATCAATGTCGGTTGTATATTCTTTCGCAATACTGAGAATATCCGTGTTACTATGGGACGATTCGAGGAAATCTATAAATTTATCATAGTCAAGTGGATAAGCTTCTTTTTTTTTCCTCAATAATGTTTTTTATTGGATTTAATATGGTACTTATATCTTGTTTGCGATCAGTTTTATTAGCTGTTTTATCTAATTTAGCTTTCTTATTAGTTTTCTTTTTATGTTTAGGTGTTATAAAATCTTCTGAATTGGAATCTGTTTCTTGTATATCTGTTTCATGAATGTGGGTATCTAGATTATCATTCGTAGATTTTTCCAAGAATTTATCAGGTATAATCGATGAGTCCTCCGAGGTGATGGATGGTGGGGGAGGTCTCTTGTGAATGTTTGTAAGTTTATCAGCTGTGTTAGTTAAAGTCTGAGATCTTGAAATTTTAGCGAGTAGTGGAAAATTAGCGTCTATTGAGTTTTCCGTCAAGTCGTCGATGTTATTCGAAATTTGTGTGGGTTCAGTATTATCGGAATTTAGTGGGCATACCTTTGCTATGTGTCCGCTTTGTTTACATAAGAAACAATTTGTAGAGTCCGTGCTAAAATAAATCCATGACGTGTATCCTTCGAATTGAACTTGTTCTGATTCGGGTAGCAACTTTTCGTGCTCTTCTTTGACGTAAACTTGTCTTCTAAATGATTGGATATGGGCACGATTTGGTTTATGTAAGCCTGCTTTTATGACTTTGATTTGCGACATGAGAGTTATACCTTTATTTTTAAAAATTCCGATTAAAATAGAATCAGGTACTCCAGGGTGAATATTTGATATAACTACTCTTCTGCTTTTTTCCATAAGTGGTCTAATATTTAGGAGTAAGTCTTTAACTCTTACTTTTTTATTTGCTAATTGGTTTACTATATCTTGATTAGTTAGATAAACACACACTCTTCCACCAGAAACTTTAGAAATGTGGGTAATATTTTTTATATTAATTAACTGCTCGAGTCCATCTATGTAGTCATCATTGGTATATCCGTCGATAGATTCAATAATTATCGCTTGATCTCTCGTTGGTAGTGGATGTTGAGAGGTGATATTGGCATAGGTTTGAGGTACATTGGGTTTTGAGGATACATGGTGTTGCGTTAATGGCTGATCGTCAGAGAGATCAGCCATTTTAAGAGATGTTTGGACTCCAAACTGCAAGAGCAGTGAGGAGTCGTTTAAGAATAACTATCACTCGCACTAAGTCACTGAACACCGACACTTTAAGTATAAAAGTTCGTATACACTTTTGAATTGATAACTCGTGTTTATAAATACGTCTACTCGCTACCGTGTCTCAAGCGAGACTCAGAAGAAATTGTATGACCGTTCTCAGAATAATTGATTTTATTCTCTTACATTTTAGATATTTCTTTACTTTGCCAAATGTTGCTACCTCTGTACTAAAATTTTCAATTATCGTTTTATCAATATTTTTGTTTTTTTTTTCTATTTTACGTAGTTTTAATACCAATATCCAATTGCATTAGTAAATTATCGTTATTTATCCTAACGATTGAATGATACGTATTTAACTTTAAATGTTGATATCTTGTAGAGAAATAAACTATTTAAATACATTTTTACAAAAATAATTGATTATTCATATAATTTCAGCGCAAAACCCAAAAATAACGATAAAATGAATAATCAAAATTTTAGATTTCGTTTTTTGTCCGCCACATTATTAAAAAAAATAATAGTAATACAGACAAAAAGTTCAATGGATTTAAGAAGTTCTGACATTTTTCGCACTTTTGCGCATATTTGTGTTACCAAATTATAAATATTCCTTATCCCTGCAATTTATGATGCAAACTTATACAAATTGAAAAAATCTATTTTTAACTTTTTCATTTACTGATCGTACGACACTGATGTAAATGCGCACTATATTTTAGTCATTAAAGAATGTGATTACATATATATACTACTAGTCAGTATTGTGTAAATTATTGCATTATAAATTATAGTAAATTAAAAAATGGCAATATTAATTAAATTATGCCAAAATAGTATTGTCATTTCATGTTAAAATTACATATCCAGATGCATTCAACTTTGATAAATTTAGAAAAGTACAAACTTGTCATTCCACTAAAAATATTGAGTCTAATGATGAAACAAGTGATATAAATAAAAATTATAATCATAAACAATAATTTTGGTAAATTTATTTAACTCATCGTACGTGAAACGCGATTTCGCGCACGAAATCGCGTTTTTTCGCGTTTATTCTATATTCTAAAAATTGCACAGTAAATTGAGTTTCTCTCCCATCGTGTCGAAAAATAGTATTCGACACTCGTGTGAGAAAATGGTAAGAAATATATTATT
>JANSJX010000346.1:0-32345 GCA_026168455.1 Theocolax elegans
TTTTCAGGCATCAAATCGAACTCAATTACATGTTAATTTTCAGTATATTTTCTATAAAACAGATCTGGAAAACAAATAATTTTAATTCAATTTGAATGTGCTCTAAATTATAAAACTAATTAATAGCATAATTAATAGCTCTGAGTGAGTAATATTTACATATACTCATACTATATATATATATATATATATATATATATATTGTGAGGCAAGCCTCATTTAATTATTTAAGAAAAGAGTAGTTAAATGATAGAAAAGAAGAAGTGTGAGAGAGATGGAACTAGAGAAAGGACAGGTGAATGTTAGGACTGCGGTAGTTTGTATATACCGGCCCGAGCCCCTCTCATTACGGGAAATTGAGATGAGAGTTATGCGAGGAGTGATAAAAAGGAATATCTCGGTTTGTTGAGGATGATGGATACAAGGGAAGGATTGGCGGTTAATAACAACGCGTAGCACGGACCGACTGTGTACGGAACAAGGTACGAGCGAAGCAGCTGACGACATCGTGGTAGCCCGTGTATATCTATCAGATACACCGTCCCGTGGCGACACCGTAAGAATATCGGCAAACTGCCGACGGCACCGATCACCGCGTGCGCGCGCGAAGCCGAGAGAGATAGAGATATGTGACCGCGTGCGTCGAGTAAGAGAGTGACGGCGCGCATACTGCACGCGCACGTCGAGTATAGGTGAGAGCGGTGCGCCAGAGGGGGAACGACTACGAACGGTCCGATGTTCATACGTACCAATGTAAGAGGAAAGGAGATACACAGGTGTCCCGATGCATTGGTGGAGGTTTTGGCGGATTTGCACAGATAGCGGATAAAGAAAATGTCGAACGTACACTATCGGATTTGGAAGGAAAATAGATGGCGTTACGGACGATTATCGTATGTCTACTACCACCGATCTAGCGGATATGATAGCGGAAAGGGAGAACAACTAGCTCCACTATCGGTAGCGGATAATACGAATCGAAGAAGAAGGACGAGACCCTTCCCCAACCGCCGTATTGAGTAGACGTGTTGAGCCAGGAATAATATCGAAGTAGCCAGTTTTTGGATCCGCTGAGATTTGAGAAAGTCGAAGTATTGAGGCGATAAGCTAGCTATTGAACGACCAGTTGGAGCGAGAAACACCCAAATACCAGGGTTAGATATCGAATCAGGAAAGACACAATTAATTCATATAAAGGAGAGTTCTCGAACTGCGGTGAGTGAGGAAGTACGACGTATTGTAAGGTATGAGAGTGAAATTGAAGGACGTTCCGCGAAATTGTAAATTAGAATAGCCGCGTGGAGATCTGTAACATTTCGAGTCGACTTGCGCGTTATAACTCATTTGTAAAGCATCGAGCAATTAATCGGCGGGATTTCTGTATGCGTTTATAATTGTTATAATTTAAAATAGTAATAATTAAAGTGTTAATAATTGTAATGAAATTGAAGAGGTTGATCTTATAACCCGAGAATATATCCAATTCCTTACACGTGGTTCCGCCACCTTTCCCGGTGATGGCAATGTGGAGCCCGCGACCCTGAATCGGCTTGTCGTTAGTTTACCGGTAACTGGCGCCAATAACTCAATTCGTTACCGGGTAATCGTTATTAATTTATTATTATATTTATTTGTAGTAAGCCATAGTGACCGTTGCACTACGGGAACACTCGTTAAGAATCAAAAGTGCAACGTCACATATATATATATATATATATATATATATATATATATATATATATATATATATATATATACTACGCTCTTGTTAAAAAGTAATACATTAGTTGTAACGTGGTATTTCGTCCTAATACCAGTTACAATATTTATTTATTTATACAGGGACGACGGCCCCGAAGAACGCGTCTTTGTCGTCGCCGTGGGTTAATAAGTTAACCCGCCGGACACGGTAGCGGAGATAGGACGATCTCCTACGTACCGACACACGTGGCGGGAAAATCGGGAATCAGAATGATTAATTGCGGGTTAATTTATAATTAATGATAACGCGACCGTTAATAAAAAACAAATAAACAATATTTATTTATGCTGATTTTACACGGAGGTGCCCGACAATAATTAACGGGGCGTTCTCCCGGTCGCGTGGTATATACGCGGCAAGCAGGGGCTGCCCCCGTGCTCGCCCCGCGCAATACCCAATCGATTTCGGTAGCACCGGAATGCTACCAAACAAACATACGTGCACACACAAACAACACACTCTAACGTATACTGACCAATGTCGGGTACTTACCGGGCTGAGTTGTCCATAGACCCTGGTGTCCGTCGGCGCCCCGACGTCTCCTGGCCGGTGGAGTCGGCCCGGTTTTTCCGTCGTCCTCGACGGTAGCCTGCAGGTGCGGCCTGATGCCGCGGTGATTCGCCTACCTCGGGGAACACTCAACCCGAGGTATTTGTTCCTTCGCACTGCACTCACACGAACTCACGAGCACTCGCGTACGGCTTCCCGGAGCACGGACGAACCGATCCGGTACTTCCCGTGGCGCGCGAAACTAAACGCGACGATGTGTAAAAGATGATGTTGTCGCGGTCAAGACCGGCAGCGTACTCAGCTTTTCGGGAATTGTCGCATTCCCGAAAAGTACTTAACACACACACACAATAACAATTGTATATGTGGATGCTCGCACACATCCTCGGTCGTCGACATAAACACGCGTGTTTCGTGGCCTTGAAGAGGCAACGCACGAAACAATAACAACGTGCGAGATTTTAAGATATAATATTAATACATACTACGAAATAATATAATACATTAAGTATTAATTATTTCATTGCAACGACGTCTCGTCGCATAGTATATTCTTGTAAAATAAGTTTTCTTTTCAATTATTGAAATATGGAAAAATATTAACCTAACTTGTAAAAAAAATATTCAAAGTTTATACTACGTCTATGTTTAAGTTAATTAGTAATGTTTATAAGATTAACAGCCAAACTCTAGACAGTTGCATGTAATCTTAATTTTGAATTATTTAGTTATAAATATTTTTTATTGTTAATCTTCATGCAAGTAAAGGTAAAAGTTTTCTATTATAAAACTACTAATAAAAATCAAAGAATTATTAAATTTATTTTATATAAACTTATCCAATATAATAATTCTTATACGATTCACTGATTCAAGTAAACTCTGTAAAATAATTCAGAATGTGTAACGGCATTTATATGTATTCTTTCATTAGTATACTCTTGTATAAAAGTTTATTCTTCATTATTTTTTAAAAATAAAAAAAATATTAACCGAACTTTAGAACAAATATATCAATAGTCAATATTCCTATATATTTAACTACTTTAGTAATGGTTATAGAAATAACTGTCAGACTCGAGTGACACTTGCAGGTATTCTTAGTTTGTTAATTAATTATAAATGTTATTCAGTGCTATTTTTCATGATACCAGGTAAGTTTGTTATATAATATTGAAATATGCTGGTAAGGTCATATAGCCGTTACTTGGCGTTATAGTGAAACGCCCTATTTAACCTTATATTTTTGTATTCTCTATAAGACAATACTGTTAAAGTCCCGATAGAAATCCACTTGTTAAGAATATATCATTTTGTATTACCTGAAATAGAACTATAGATAATTCATTCATGTTCGGGTTTTTCATTATAAAATACTATAAGCTTTAGAGTGAAATGGCATTGATATATAAGTACGTGAAAGTGGCAAATCCTTGTAATGCCCGGTAATATAAATACAAAATATTTAAATATAAATGTGTACCCGATATATTCCGATAAACTATTTTATGCTCTTTTATCTTACACGTTTATTCCTATAAAACCTTAAAAACAAATTTATTTTTATTGCATTTTATGAGGTGTTTCATTATGAAGCCTATAGATATAAGCTTATTCTTTTCGATTCCTATTAAATAATGTACAGCATTCTATCGCAAACTCCGGCTGCATAAGCCACATGAAAGTACGATAAGAAATTTTTTTTTTATAGTTTTATATGAGATTTTTTCAACAGGGATGTTCGCTAAGATTTATGTAAGTTGCCGCGATAGGTGGAAATAACGATGTAACAACGGTTGACCAACGGTAAAAATGCCTTTTACAAATGTACTTCATATAAAAATTTAAAAAATGTCCTGGGCAAGCGAAAAAATACATTTTAAATAATAAAAAAAAATAAATAAAATTTTCAACCCGCGGGAATTGAATCCTCAGATTTTTAGATCCGGAGGCTTACTCTCTACCACTGAGCTATTTTGTTGTTCCTATCATTAAATTAACTTTTGGTTATATAAACTACTATCAAAATATGCTTCGAAATTAATAACTTAAAGTTTATTTAATGATAGGAACAACAAAATAGCTCAGTTGGTAGAAACCAAGTCTTCGGAGCTGAAGATCCGAGGTTCAATTCCCGCGGGTTGACAATTATTTTTATTTTTTTTTTATTAGTTAAAATTTTGTGCATTTAAAAATGTATTTTTTTGCTTGCCCAGGACATTTTTTAAATTTTTCTATGCAATACATTTTTCAAAGGCATTTTCAACGTTGCTCAAACGTTAATACAACGTTATTTTCACCTATCCGCCAACTTACATAAATCTTAGCGGACATATCCCACGTTGTAGCAACGTTACTCCGACGTTTCAACAACTTTTCTAACAACGTTGTAACGTTGTCAAAACAACGTTGTGTGCTAGTAGGGTACGTCCGCGGTCGCGAACGCAGCGAGCAATTTAAATGTTAAATTTTTACTAGTGTTATGCTAGATATACATTGACCAACAATTTTTAAATAAAAGTTAATAATAATTTTAATTAGTTTAAAAAGTGAAAAAATATTTTCAATTGTTATAAAAAGAAAATCATTACTTAATAATATTGAATTGTTTTTTTCAATTTTAGCCCAAGCCTGTCCCTTAACCTTTAGACTGCCGGCATGGCTCACATATGTGACCTTGACAACTACTCTAGAGATTTGAGGTGTTTTATGTATAATTTTGCACATCAAAAATATCAATTTATAAGGCAAAAATGCCGGCAGTCTAAAGGTTAATATAATTTTATTTTTTTAAATAATTAATTATGTTTAACCTTTAGACTGCCGGAAAATCAATATTTTGACGCACCCCCTGATCGACACTTTATGCATGATCAATCGTTTGATATAAGATACCTTATATACCAGTTTTTTTGAGGGCGATATGCTCTTTCAAATCCCGGCAGTCTAAAGGTTAATTATATATAAATAATTATTATCATGTTTATTTTATTAGCAGCAGGCTTACATTATATACAGTATACATTACATTAAATATTCTAAATAAAAGAATTTTAATTTTTTTTAGTATAAGCTTGATGCATGTATTGTTGAAACTCAAAGTTTTTCTCCAAAAAAAAAAATAAAGCAGCAAATCAATACGATGAGGCGAATAATCATGAGATCAATGCTGGACCTTAAAATATCAAACTTTCGAAAACGACGTAAGTCACAATTATAGATTCTTCAGGACGTAATAAATTGTTTTTAGAATATAATTTTATAATATGTTCATTTATTTTAATTTTGAATATAAACAATTAAACAGTTTATAAATTTACAGGTACAGGAACTAATAAAAAGGCTCCAAAGTTTATGTTAATACTGCTTAATGAATGCTCTTAATCGTCAAACAAAACAGACTACTCTTGTTAGATCTCTTATGAGCATTGTGTTTACTAAAGATGCTCTAAAAACATGCACTTTGCGAGGTAAAGACGGAATCAATTGGAATCAACTTGGATCAAACTGGCGTAAATACAATTTTGTGGTTCTAACTCATAGGCCGGTTCTAAGGGAGCGGGCACATGGAAGCGTATTAGAAAGTCGCGTACTCGAAGCGAATTTTATTAATAAAATGTACCTTAGCATTATTTTCAGTAATTATTATTAGACAGTAACTTTTGAATACTGTTATTAATCCTGAAAACAATATTCTTCAATAAGTATTGCAAATTTCAAAGTAATTTTAGTAACTACTATATTAAATTTATGAAGCGTTTTAGCTGCTATTCTGCACCTATGTGAACAGGGTACCCAAACGAGCGCGGCACGCGTATTGAGATTAGCTAGCACATTAGTTCATATAACTGTCATTATAACGTCAACAGTGTTTACATATTCAAAAGCTTAAAAATATAATAGATAACTGAATTTTCATAACATTATGGATAAATCTTATTACTTGATCCAAAAATTACATCAGTGAAAACAGCTCTTCAATATTTTGCTGTATGTATAATATGTCATAGATTAAAATTATTATTGTTCATTATGTTAAAAATTATAATAAATATTGTTATACATAAGTTAAAAATTCTCTATTAACAATAAAAATATATTTATTTTTATTTACAAATTGTAATTTCATTGTTTTAAATATCCTTGCTTTCGTTATTAGTGCGACGACTCAGTGATGCTACGATGTAATGTCGATGTTAAACATCTGATATAATGACGAGTAGTAAGTAAAATATTGTAAATCATGAGGCTTAAAAAACAAAACTTATAATTAAAACTACTAGCCAAAATCCTCACTCGCTCACGCTCGCTCGCTGAAAAATCATTATATAATAGATAATCCACATTATATTAAAATTTTATACTGTCAAAATGACGATTTAAGTATAAATTATGTTATATTTTTTTAAATAGTTTGTAAAATTTATTTTTTTTTAATTCAATATGATCGCGGCACCCAGAGGAATAATTAGACATAGTGTATGACTTTTTATAGGTATTTAATTAATTTTTTATTGGTTTTAAAGTTTAAGTCTGAGCGTACGTCCGTACATCCGTACGTCCGTACGTCCGTACGTCCGTACAGGCGGCTTTTTATTTTTTAACTCTTCATATATCTCTCATGGATTTTCGAAAAAATGAATTTTTTTTTAATGCAAGTGATCGCGGAACCACACGGATTAATTAGAAATAGTGTTAACTTTTTTATGCGTGTTTAATTACTTTTTTATTTACTTCTTTTACTTTTTTATAGTCGATTAGTTATAACTGAAGATAACATTAAGGATTGGACATCATGAACAAATATATGGGAATATTTAATATATAAGTGAATTTTTTTTTTAATTTCGAAATTTGGGTTCCAGTAGATGATGCCCCGTCGACCTATGGGTAACAGTAGGGACCTAGACATCTTCTACAGGAAGAAAAATTTTATTTTTTTTTTTAAGTAATAGGTCTTCAGTAGATATTTCCCCGATGACCTGGAGGTAACATTACCGACCTGGCCATCTTCTACAGGAAGAAATTTTTTTTTTTTATTTCGTAATAAGTCTTTCTCTAAATGTTGCCCCGATGAGCTGGAGGTAACATTACCGACCTGGACATCTTCTACAGGAAGAAAAAATTTTTTTTTTGGTTTCGTAATAGGCCCCCCAGTAGATGATGCCCCGTCGATCTATGGGTAACAGTAGGGACCTAAAACATCTTCTACAGGAAGAAAAATTTTTTTTTTGGTTTCGTATTAGGCCTTCCAGTAGATGATGCCCCGTCGACCTATGGGTAACAGTAGGGACCTAAACATCTTCTACAGGAAGAAAAATTTTTTTTTTGGTTTCGTAATGGCCTTCCAGTAGATGGATGCCCCGTCGACCTATGGGTAATAGTAGGGACCTAGACATCTTCTACAGGAAGAAAAATTTTTTTTTTGGTTTCGTATTAGGCCTTCCAGTAGATGATGCCCCGTCGACCTATGAAAACAGTAGGGACCTAAACATCTTCTACAGGAAGAAAAATTTTTTTTTTTGGTTTCGTAAATGGCCTTCCAGTAGATGATGCCCCGTCGACCTATGGGTAACAGTAGGGACCTAGACATCTTCTACAGGAAGAAAAATTTTTTTTTTTACGTAATAGGTTTTTCAGTAGATATTTCCCCGATGACCTGGAGGGATCATTACCGACCTGGACATCTTCTACAGGAAGAAATATTTTTTTTTTGGTTTCGTAATAGGCCTTCCAGTAGATGATGCCCCGTCGACCTATGTGTAACAGTAGGGACCTAGACATCTTCTACAGGAAGAAAAAATTTTTTTTTTTTACGTAATAGGTTTTTTCAGTAGATATTTCCCCGATGACCTGGAGGGATCATTACCGACCTGGACATCTTCTACAGGAAGAAAATTTTTTCTTTTATTTCGTAATAAGTCTTTCTCTAAATGTTGCCCCAATGACCCGGAGGTAACATTACCGACCTCGACATCTTCTACAGGAAGAAAAATTTTTTTTTTGGTTTCGTAATAGGCCTTCCAGTAGATGATACCCCGTCGACCTATGGGTAACAGTGGGGACCTAAACAACTTCTACAGGAAAAAAATTTTTTTTTTTTTACACAATAGGACTTTCAGTAGATATTTCCGCGATGACCTGGAGGGTAACATTACCGACCTGGACATCTTTCACACGAAGAAAATTTTTTTTTTTGGTTTCGTAATAGGCGATCCAGTAGATGATGCACCGTCGACCTGGAGGTAACAGTAGGGACCTGGACATCATCTACAGGAAGAAATTAATTTTTTTTTTAATTTTATATAAGCTATCAAGTAGATGATGCCGCGATTACCTGGATGACCTAGCTAAAATCCTCCCTCGCTCACGATCGCTCGATGAAAAATCATTTTATAATAGATAATATTAAATTAAACTAAAAAATATTTATTATTTAACTACATTCAATTATTATTTATTAAAATGTACCCATATAGATTTATTATCATATGTATAATAATTAATGATGATTATTATTATACGATGAATTAAAATGATAATATTAAAAAAATAGCAATTATATATAAAAATATAAAAATAATTACTTTTGTATGAAATAGAGTTTAATTATTATTGCAATAGCAATTTTCATAAGGGATTATGATTGATTTTTTATTGTCATGTGATATGTATACATCCTTTGCAAATAATTTATTTATTTATTTAGCAGTACTTGTTAATTTGTGTGTCATTGGTAATTTGGTAATAGCACTTTTTATACACTGAGAAAAATATTATAATCTATATTAAAAATTACTATATTGTATAGGAAAAGTGTGACATCTCAGCAATATAATAATTTTTGCTATGTTATATAGTAAAATTTAGATATACTATCTTTTAATATCCAATATCGTAATTTTTGATATTCAATATAGTAATTTTTATTATATACGTCAACAAATTTTATTATTCAATCTGGTATTTTTAATTGCGAATTTAAGGAAGTAAAAATGAATTATATTTTGTTTTTAATTAATTCGAAATAGAATGTCTATATTGGGGAATTCTTTTTGACAATTAAGTACTACAGAAGCATTTAATATTTATTCATTACACTTATTAGTCACTAACTTAAATATTGTTTCAATCGCTATCATTGAAATACGCTGAACGGAAGATACATTGTCGCATAATACACATTTTTGAGCATTTGCGAGAAGAACTGGAAAAATAGAAAATTTTATACACGCCACCTATTGGACGAACGGAATAATCAGAATAGCTTTAAATTAAAAAGTCGTCTCAAAACAATTGAATACTGAAAAAGAAATTAACGTATACGCGTATATAAAATATTTCTACAATACGTATTATACAAATTTTAATATATGTAGTATATATATTTAAAAAAAATCAACCGAATAATTAAATATTGATCATACATATCCACATCCACATTATATTAAAATTTTATACTGTCAAAATGACGATTTAAGTATAAATTATGTTATATTTTTTTAAATAGTTTGTAAAAATTAATTTTTTTTTATTCAACAGGATCGCGGCACCTAAAGGAATAATTAGACATAGTGTTTGACTTTTTTATAGGTATTTAATTAATTTTTAATGGTTTTAAAGTTTAATTCAGAGCGTACGTCCGTACGTCCGTACGTCCGTACAGGCAGACTTTTTATTTTTTAACTCTTCTTATATCTCTCTTGGATTTTCGAAAAAATGAATTTTATTTAATGAAAGTGATCGCGGAATCACACGGATTAATTAATAATAGTGTTTAACTTTTTATAGGTGCTTAATTACTTTTTTAAATGGTTTAACCTCGATTATCCAAAACGATTATTTATTTGTTTATCTCGATCAGTTATAACTGGAGGTAACATTAAGGACTGGACATCATCAACAGGAAGGGAATATTTTTTTTTAATTTCGTAATATGGGCTCCAGTAGATGATGCCCCGTCGACCTGAAGGTAACAGTAGGGACCTAGACATCTTCTACAGGAAGAAAAATTTATTTTTTTTTTAAGTAATAGGTCCTTTCAGTAGATATTTCCCCGATGACCTGGAGGTAACATTACCGACCTGGCCATCTTCTACAGGAAGAAATTTTTTTTTTTATTTCGTAATAAGTCTTTCTCTAAATGTTGCCCCGATGAGCTGGAGGTAACATTACCGACCTGGACATCTTCTACAGGAAGAAAAAAGTTTTTTTTTGGTTTCGTAATAGGCCCCCCAGTAGATGATGCCCCGTCGATCTATGGGTAACAGTAGGGACCTAAACATCTTCTACAGGAAGAAAAATTTTTTTTTTGGTTTCGTATTAGGCCTTCCAGTAGATGATGCCCCGTCGACCTATGGGTGAACAGTAGGGACCTAAACATCTCTACAGGAAGAAAATTTTTTTTTTGTTTCGTAATGGCCTTCAGTAGATGATGCCCCGTCGACCTATGGGTAATAGTAGGGACCTAGACATCTCTACAGGAAGAAAATTTTTTTTGGTTTCGTATTAGGCCTTCCAGTAAGTGATGCCCGTCGGACCTATGAAAACAGTAGGGACCTAACATCTTCTACAGGAAGAAAAATTTTTTTTGGTTTCGTAATGGCCTTCCAGTAGATATGCCCCGTCGACCTATGGGTAACAGTAGGGACCTAGACATCTTCTACAGGAAGAAAAATTTTTTTTTTTTTTGCTAATAGGTTTTTCAGTAGTATTTCCCCGATGACCTGAGGGATCATTACCGACCTGGACATCTTCTACAGGAAGAAATATTTTTTTTTTTGGTTTCGTAATAGGCCTTCCAGTAGATGATGCCCCGTCGACCTATGTGTAACAGTAGGACCTAGACATCTTCTACAGGAAGAAAAATTTTTTTTTTTACGTAATAGTTTTTCAGTAGATATTTCCCCGATGACCTGGAGGGATCATTACCGACCTGGACATCTTCTACAGGAAGAAAAATTTTTTCTTTTTATTTCGTAATAAGTCTTTCTCTAAATGTTGCCCCAATGACCCGAGGTAACATTACCGACCTCGACATCTTCTACAGGAAAAAAATTTTTTTTTTGGTTTCGTAATAGCCTTCCAGTAGATGATACCCCGTCGACCTATGGGTAACAGTGGGGACCTAAACAACTTCTACAGGAAAAATTTTTTTTTTTTTAATAGTTTTTCAGTAGATGTTTCCCCGAGACTGGAGGGATCATTACCGACCTGGACATCTTCTACAGGAAGAATATTTTTTTTTTTGGTTTCGTAATAGGCCTTCCAGTAGATGATGCCCCGTCGACCTATGTGTAACAGTAGGGACCTAGACATCTTCTACAGGAAGAAAAATTTTTTTTTTTACGTATAGTTTTTCAGTAGATATTTCCCCGATGACCTGGAGGGATCATTACCGACCTGGACATCTTCTACAGGAGAAAATTTTTTCTTTTATTTGTAATAAGTCTTTCTCTAAATGTTGCCCCAATGACCCGGAGGTAACATTACCGACCTCGACATCTTCTACAGGAAAAAATTTTTTTTGGTTTCGTAATAGCCTTCCAGTAGATGACCCCGTCGACCTATGGGTAACAGTGGGGACCTAAACAACTTCTACAGGAAAAAAATTTTTTTTTTTTACACAATAGACTTTCAGTAGATATTTCCGCGATGACCGGAGGTAACATTACCGACCTGGACATCTTCACACGAAGAAAATTTTTTTTTTTGGTTTCGTAATAGGCGTCCAGTAGATGATGCACCGTCGACCTGGAGGTAACAGTAGGACCTGGACATCATCTACAGGAAGAAATTAATTTTTTTTTTAATTTTATATAAGCATCAAGTAGATGATGCCGCGATTACCTGGATGACCTAGCTAAAATCCTCCCTCGCTCACGATCGCTCGATGAAAAATCATTTTATAATAGATAATATTAAATTAAACTAAAAAATATTTTATTATTTAACTACATTCAATTATTATTTATTAAAATGTACCCATATAGATTTATTATCATATGTATAATAATTAATGATGATTATTATTATACGATGAATTAAAATGATAATATTAAAAAAATAGCAATTATATATAAAAATATAAAAATAATTACTTTGTATGAAATAGAGTTTAATTATTATTGCAATAGCAATTTTCATAAGGGATTATGATTGATTTTTTATTGTCATGTGATATGTATACATCCTTTGCAAATAATTTATTTATTTAATTTAGCAGTACTTGTTAATTTGTGTGTCATTGGTAATTTGGTAATAGCACTTTTTATACACTGAGAAAAATATTATAATCTATATTAAAAATTACTATATTGTATAGGAAAAGTGTGACATCTCAGCAATATAATAATTTTTGCTATGTTATATAGTAAAATTTAGATATACTATCTTTTAATATCCAATATCGTAATTTTTGATATTCAATATAGTAATTTTTATTATATACGTCAACAAATTTTATTATTCAATCTGGTATTTTTTAATTGCGAATTTAAGGAAGTAAAAATGAATTATATTTTGTTTTTAATTAATTCGAAATAGAATGTCTATATTGGGGAATTCTTTTTGACAATTAGTACTACAGAAGCATTTAATATTTATTCATTACACTTATTAGTCACTAACTTAAATATTGTTTCAATCGCTATCATTGAAATACGCTGAACGGAAGATACATTGTCGCATAATACACATTTTTGAGCATTTGCGAGAAGAACTGGAAAAATAGAAAATTTTATACACGCCACCTATTGGACGAACGGAATAATCAGAATAGCTTTAAATTAAAAAGTCGTCTCAAAACAATTGAATACTGAAAAAGAAATTAACGTATACGCGTATATAAATATTTCTACAATACGTATTATACAAATTTTAATATATGTAGTATATATATTTAAAAAAAATCAACCGAATAATTAATATTGATCATACATATCCACATCCACATTATATTAAAATTTTATACTGTCAAAATGACGATTTAAGTATAATTATGTTATATTTTTTTAAATAGTTTGTAAAAATTATTTTTTTTATTCAACAGGATCGCGGCACCTAAAGGAATAATTAGACATAGTGTCTGACTTTTTTATAGGTATTTAATTAATTTTTTAATGGTTTTAAAGTTTAATTCAGAGCGTACGTCCGTACGTCCGTACGTCCGTACAGGCAGACTTTTATTTTTTAACTCTTCTTATATCTCTCTTGGATTTTCGAAAAAATGAATTTTATTTAATGAAAGTGATCGCGGAATCACACGGATTAATTAATAATAGTGTTTAACTTTTTTATAGGTGCTTAATTACTTTTTTAAATGGTTTAACCTCGATTATCCAAACGATTATTTATTTGTTTATCTCGATCAGTTATAACTGGAGGTAACATTAAGGACTGGACATCATCAACAGGAAGGGAATATTTTTTTTAATTTCGTAATATGGGCTCCAGTAGATGATGCCCCGTCGACCTGAAGGTAACAGTAGGGACCTGGACATCTTCTACAGGAAGAAATTTTTTTTTTTTGATATCGTAATAAGTCTCACAGTAGGAGTTGCCCCGATGACCTGGAGGTAACATTACGGACCTAGAAATCTTCTACAGGCAGAAAAATTTTGTTTTTTATTTTCGTAATATGCCTTTCAGTAGATGTTGCCCCGATGACCTGGAGGTAAAATTAGTGACCTGCACATCATCTACAGGAAGAAAATTTTTTTTATTTCGTAATAGGTCTTTCAGTAGATGATGCCCTGTTGACCTGGAGGTAACATTACCGACCTAGACATCACCTACAGGAAGAAAATTTTTTTTTTGTCTTCGTAATATGCCTGCCAGTAGATTATGCCCCGTCGACCTGGATGGTAACAGTAGGGACCTGGACATCTTCTACAGGAAGAAATTTTTTTTTTAAATTTCGTAATGTGCGTTCCAGTAGATGATGCCGCGATGATCTGGAGGTAACATAAGGGACCTGAACATCATCTACAGGAAAAATTTTTTTTTTTGTTTCGTAATAGGCTTTCCAGTAGATGTTATCCCGTTAACCTGGAGGTAACATTAGGGACCTGGACATCATCTACAGGAAGAATTTTTTTTTTATTTTATAATGAACCTTCCAGTAGATGATGTCCCGATGACCTGGAGGTAACATTAGGGACCTGGACATCTACTACAGGAAGAAAATATTTTTTTTTGATTCCGTAATAGGCCTTTCAGTAAATGTTGCCCCGTTAACCTGGAGGTAACATTAGGGACCTGGAAATCATCTCCAGAAAGAAATGATTTTTTATATTTCGTAATGAACCTTCCAGATATACAGTAATTATTATAAATTTATGATAATTTTGTTAATAAGCTAAGAGATATTACCAACATTACTAGAATGTAGGATGTAAGTAGTAGATCAATTCTCAGAAATTCAGGAAAATTCAGTTCATTAAGTAGATATTAAATGATATTATCCACATCCACATCCATCCACATTATATTAAAATTTTATACTGTCTAAATGACGATTTAAGTATAAATTATGTTATATTTTTTTAAATAGTTTATAAAAATTAATTTTTTTTAATTCAATATGATCGCGGCACCCAAAGGAATAATTAGACATAGCGTTTGAATTTTTTATAGGTATTTAATTAATTTTTTAATGGTTTAAAAGTTTAGGTCTGAGCGTACGTTCGTACGTCCGTACAGGCAGATTTTTTACTTTTTAACTCTTCTTATCTCTCTTGAATTTTCGAAAAAATGAATTTTTTTTAGTGAAAGTGATCGCGGAACCACACGGATTAATTAGAAATAATGCTAAACTTTTTTTATAAAAATAACCTCGATTATTTAACTCGATTATTTATTTGCTTATATCGATCAGTTATAACTAAGGTAACATGAAGGACTGGATATCATGAACAGGAAGGGAATATTTTTTTTTTTAATTTCGTAATGTGCGTTCCAGTAGATGATGCCGCGATGATCTGGAGGTAACATAAGGGACCTGGACATCATCTACAGGAAGAAATTAATTTTTTTTAAATTTCGTAATGTGCGTTCCAGTAGATGATGCCGCGATGATCTGGAGGTAACATAAGGGACCTGGACATCATCTACAGGAAGAAATTAATTTTTTTTTCTAATTTCGTAATGTGCGTTCCAGTAGATGATGCCGCGATGATCTGGAGGTAACATTAGGGACCTGAAAATCATCTTCAGAAAGAAACGTTTTTTTTTAAATTTCGTAATGTGCATTCCAGTAGATAATAATAAAAATAATAATAAATAGTAATAAAATAATATAAATAACATAAATACCATAAATACTATAATTACCATAATACATAATAACATAAACTACCTAATATATAAATTAATTATAATTATATATGTTTGATCAATATTTAATTATTTGGTTGAGTTTTTATATAAATTAGTTATATATATAGACAAAAATTATTAAAATATTTATACTATATTTTGTTATTTTATAGAATTTATAAAATAAAGTTTTACAATATTTAATATGTAATGTTATAATTAATCTTACGTAAATAGCAAACTTTAATATCAAAATAACAAAAGTTCTTACATCATATATAGTGAAATGTATACTACATATATTAAAATTTGTATAATATGTATTGTAGAAATATTTTATATACGCGTATACGTTCATTTCTTTTTCAGTATTCAATTGTTTTGAGACGACTTTTTAATTTAAGGCTATTAAAAATTTAACGCTATATTCTAATTACTCCATTCGTCCAATAGGTGGCGTGTATAAAATTTTCTATTTTTCCAGTTCTTCTCGCAAATGCTCAAAAATAACTAGTATATAAGAAACAACAAGATATTTAGTTATTATGCGAAAATGTATCTTCCGTTCAGCGTATTGCAATTATAGCGAGTGAAATAATATTTAAGTTTGTGACTAATAAGTGTAATGAATAAATATATGCTAGTTGAATAAAAATTGCGATCAACTGCGTAAGAAGAGTATATAATTAAATCTCCAAATATTAAAATGCTTCTGTAGTACTTAATTGACAAAAGGAATTCCCCCAATATATACATTCTATTCGAATTAATTAAAAACAAAATATAATTCATTTTTACTTCCTTAAATTCGTATTTAAAAAATACCAGATTGAATAATAAAATTTGCTGACTTATATAAAAAATTACTATATTGAATATCAAAATTACGATTTGGATATTAAAATATATTATAATATTTAATAAAGATTATTTTAATATTTATTATAATATTTTTCTCATGTATAAAAAGTGCTGATTACCAAATTACCAATAACACACAATTAATAAGTACTGCCTAAATAAATAAAATAATTATTTGCAAAGGATGTATACTATCACATGACAATAAAAAATCATAATAATTCCTTTATGAAAGTGCTATTGCAATATAATAATTAAACTCTATTCATACAAAAATAATTATTTTTATAGATAATTTCTATTTTTTAATATTATCATTTTAATATCATCGTATAATATAATAAATTCATTAATTATTATACATATGATAATAAATCTATAGGGGTACAATTTAATAAATAATAATTGAATGTAGTTAAATAATAAAATATTTTTTAGTTTAATTTAATATTATCTATTAGATAATGATTTTCAGCGAGCGAGCGTGAGCGAGTGAGGATTTCAGCTAGTATTAAATTAAACTAAAAAATATTTTATTATTTACTACATTCAATTATTATTTATTAAATTGTACACCATATAGAATTTATTATCATATGTATAATAATTAATGAATTTATTATATTATACGATGAAGTTAAAATGATAATATTAAAAAAATAGAAATTATCTATAAAAATAATTATTTTGTATGACATAGAGTTTAATTATTATTGCAATAGCACTTTCATAAAGGAATTATTATTGATTTTTTATTGTGATTTGTATACATCCTTGCAAATAATTGTTTTATTTATTTAGCAGTACTTATTATTTGTGTGTTATGTGGTAATTTGGTAATAGCACTTTTTATACACTGAGAAAAATATTATAATAAATATTAAAATAATCTATATTAAAATTACTATATTGTACAGGAAAAGTGTCACATCTCAGCAATATAATAATTTTTGTATATAGTAATTTTTAATTTTTCAATATAGTAATTTTTATTATATAAGTCAGCAAATTTTATTATTCAATCTGGTATTTTTTAAATGCGAATTTAAGGAAGTAAAAATGAATTATATTTTGTTTTTAATTAATTCGCAATAGAATGTATATATTGGGGGAATTCCTTTTGTCAATTAAGTACTACAGAAAACATTTAATATTTGGAGATTTAATTATATACTATTCTTACGGCAGTTGATCGCAATTTTATTCACTCGCATATATTTATTCATTACACTTATTAGTCCAAACTTAAATATTATTTCAATCGCTATCATTGCAATACGCTGAACGGCAGATACATTTTCGATAATAACTAAATATCTTGTTTGTTTTCTTATATATAATTGACACATTTTTGAGCATTTGCGAGAAGAACTGAAAAAAGAAAATTTTATACACGCCACCTATTGGACGAATGGAATAATTAGAATAGCCTTAAATTAAAAAGTCGTCTCAAAATAATTGAATACTGAAAAAGAAATGAACGTATAAGCGTATATAAATATTTCTACAATACTTATTATACAAATTTAATTTATGTAGTATATACATTTCACTATATTTGATGTAAGAACTTTTGTGATTTTGATATTAAAATTTGCTGACTTATAATAAAAATTACTATATTGAATATCAAAAATTACGATTGGTATTAAATATATTATAATATTTAATAAAGATTATTTTAATATTATTATAATATTTTTCTCAGTGTATAAAAAGTGCTATTACCAAATTACCAATAACACACAAATTAAAAGTACTGCTAAATAATAAATAATTATTTGCAAAGGATGTATACATATCACATGACAATAAAAAATCAATAATAATTCCTTTATGAAAAGTGCTATTGCAATATAATAATAAACTCTATTCATATCAAAAATAATTATTTTTTATAGATAATTTCTATTTTTTTACTATTATCATTTTAATTCATCGTATAATAATAATAAATTCATTAATATTATACATATGATAATAAATCTATATGGGTACAATTTAATAAATAATAATTGAAATGTAGTTAAATAATAAAATATTTTTTAGTTTACATTTAATATTATCTATAGATAATGATTTTTTCAGCGAGCGAGCGTGAGCGAAGGTGAGGATTTCAGCTAGTATTAAATTAAACTAAAAATATTTTATTATTTAACTACATTCAATTATTATTTATTAAATTGTACCCATATAGATTATTATCATATGTATAATAATTAATGAATTTATTATATTATACGATGAATTAAATATGATAATATTAAAAAAATAGAAATTATCTATAAAATAATTATTTTTGTATGACATAGAGTTTACTTATTATTGCAATAGCACTTTTCATAAAGGAATTATTATGATTTTTTATTGTGATTTGTATACATCCTTTGCAAATAATTGTTTTTATTTATTTAGCAGTACTTATAATTTGTGTTGTGTATGGTAATTTGGTAATAGCACTTTTTATACACTCGAGAAAAATATTTAATAAATATTAAAATAATCTATATTAAAATTACTATATTGTACAGGAAAAGTGTCACATCTCAGCCAATATAATAATTTTTGTATATAGTAATTTTTTAATTTTTTCAATATAGTAATTTTTATTATATAAGTCAGCAAATTTTATTATTCAATTGGTATTTTTTAAATGCGAATTTAAGGAAGTAAAAATGAATCTATATTTTGTTTTTAATTAATTCGCAATAGAATGTATATATTGGGGGAATTCCTTTTGTCAATTAAGTATACAGAAACATTTAATATTGGAGATTTAATTATACTACTATTCTTACGCAGTTGATCGCAATTTTTATTCACTCGCATATATTTATTCATTACACTTATAGTCACAAACTTAAATATTATTTCAATCGCTATCATTGCAATACGCTGAACGGCAGATACATTTTCGCATAATAACTAAATATCTTGTTGTTTCTTATATATAATTGACACATTTTTGAGCATTTGCGAGGAAGAACTGGAAAAAATAGAAAATTTTATACACGCCACCTATTGGACGAATGGAATAATTAGGAATAGCCTTAAATTAAAAAGTCGTCTCAAAATAATTGAAATACTGAAAAAGAAATGAACGTATAAGCGTATATAAATATTTCTACAATACTTATTATACAAATTTTAATTTATGTAGTATATACATTTCACTATATTTGATGTAAGAACTTTTGTGATTTTGATATTAAAATTTGCTATTTACGTAAGATGATTATAACATTACATATTGAATATTGTAAAACTTTATTTTATAAATTTATAAATAAAAAATATAGTATAATATTTTAATAATTTTTGTCTATATATATTGTAACGGTTATTTTAATAAATATTAAGGTATCGTATTTATTGAATTAATAAGTATATTAGTCAATAAGCATGTTAAAGACTATATCTCGTGAGGAGGTTGGAATAGGAAATAGTTGGCATTATTAATAATTAACAATATACGACCGAATACGAATAACTAAACGAGGGAACTTTATTTATTAATAGCTAATACAAATTATATACATCTTAATTATAAACATTATTTTATACATTACGCGAACATTTACTAACGTTATCAATCGCGTGGTACACAAATGCGCGAAAATACGAATTTTAATTTAATATATTATACATAATGTTAATATTCCTTATAATTACATTAGTTCTATTTAAATAACCTTTAACAATTCCAATATATTAAATAGGTAAATTACATTCTAATATTAATATTTAGTCTATTCATAATTCGCTTATATCTAATGTATATAATCTTCTATAAATACTACGTTATATCGTATATCTGTCTCTGTCGCTCGTTCAAGGCTGACGACAAAGACAGAAAATCATTCTCCCTGCAGGTGATAATTCGCCTCACCTGGGTCATGTTCCTGGAGAGGTCGCACCTACCACCATGTATACAGGAAAGGAAGCGTCGTCTGCGCGTGGGGGGGAAGTTGCGCATCGCATACGACAACATGGCCTACCTCGTCTCCGTGACTACACGTGTAGTCTGTTCGCGAAAAGCCTCCGGTGTAACGACACCGTCGAGGCCTTCTCCCGCGTACTTATTAATTAATATTTATTTTCTGACATGCAATGTCACAAACCCCCCCCCCTAAATCACAATTACCCGACTAAATTTGATTTACCTTTTTAATTAATTATAACACAAATACAAAAAAAAACTCACCAACTCATATATGGGACTGCATCACGATTTTCGACAAGCCGACCCAATCCTCCACAACCGCGCTTTCCCCTTCCCCCCCGAAAGTAGCCGACGTTGAGGCTATACGCTGGGAGTTTTCTTTTCGTCCCTGACGTCGGACCCTCAGCTGCCACCGCCGGTTCTTTCTGGGGCGACACGTCCACTACCGCCACTTCCAGAGTCGGTGGTACCTCTGAGCGCGCTGGTTCCTCATCCAACATCACCACGAAAGTCGTAACTTCCGGTGATGTCGACGAAGGAACCGCTAGCGACTCTTCGGTCTTCCGCTCCTCCGGAGTGCGGTGCACTGGTGCGCACCTAGGGCAAGAGCGCAGGGTTACTCCTCTCCGCCCACAATTATAACAAAACATAACATTCGTCGGATCCCGACATTCCGACCGCTTGTGACCGTATTGCCAGCATTTTATGCAGGCACGGGGCGGAGGGTCTAATTCGGGATCCGTCTGAATAGATACCAACCCCTGGAACTGCACACCGGAGGTTCTTGGTGGCTCCTGATCGCGGACATCGGTGCTCGCGCTCCGTACCGTGGAACCCTCCGGCACCACCACCTTCGAAGAAACCGAAGGCGTGGGGCGGAAGTCCACCTCCGGGCCGCGTCGCACCAACGTCGCGGGTCCAGGAGGAGGCGACTCATCACGCTCCGGGGAACGGTAGAGCGTCCCGAAGTAGTCATCCGCAGTCAGATGTCTTCGACTGGGTGACCCTCTCCTCCTGCGTCGTCTCGAACGTCTCGACGGTGGCCAGTTCATTGGCCGTTGCAGTTGCTCCTGCAAAGAGGCTCCTCGGTCTCCCAAGTAGACGCCGATGGGACCGGCAGCCACCCTGGATGAGGTGCATCCTCCATCTCCGGAAACGGAAATTGCGGCTCGGCCAACTGCACCGGATCTATTCCACCTTCCGGTTCGGGCCTCTCCGCTTCACGAACCTCTTCTCCCAACGCCGCCTCCAGCTCCAACTCCGCCTCCTCACTCTCCAATAGCTCCTGGCTGGGAGCTCCAGGTGGAGGGTTAGGAGAAACCTCGGTGGATCCCGACGGCTCTCGGTTTAACCGAGGTATCGGACCCATCTCGGCTGGGGTTCGCGGCAGCATCCACCGGCGCTCCGGAGAAATCTCCTCCCCCGGGCGGATTAGCGGCAATTGCCCCAATGCCGTGGCCAGGCGTTCCTCCGCACGTATTTCTAATTCCATCTCCTCAATGGGAGATAGGATTTTCTCTTTCTTTTTAACACAACAAACAAAAAAAAAACATATACTCGATTATTCTCTGGGCGTTTTTGTACCGCCTAAGTTGGGATATGTGCACCTTTGGGTTCTCTCGCTTGTCATGCGTTTTTACTAAATACGTCGTCGGACCCAGTACCTTTCTATTTCGTACGGTCCTTATGCTTCTCGGCAAGCTTCGCGGAGAACTTATTTGGCCCACTCGATAACGCGTTGTTCTGCCGAAGGACTAAGTCCTTTTCTTTATAAGACTCGACCCGTTTATTTCGATTATAGTACCTAGCTTGCCTAACCTGCGCATCGCCGATATTTTTCAATACTAGCTCGCGAAGTGCATCCAATCGGCGCATTCTATCTGCCCAGAGTTCCGGAGACTGGCGAAGCTTGATTTCGTTAGGCTCAACGTCACGACGTAAACTTTTAACCGGTCTAGGATGCCGTCCATAATTTAAATAAGCCGGCGAAACCCTAGTAGACGCCTGCGTAGCGGTATTAACTGCGTGTCTAAACTCATTAACGTGCTGGTCCCATGTCTGATGATCCGCACGGGCAAACATCGCGATCATCGTTTTCAACGTTCGATTTGCACACTCGACCGGATTAGCCTGCGGGTGATAGGGGGGTGAAGTAATATGCTTTACTCCATACTCCTCTAACACGGCTAATAATGTTTTATTCGCGAATTCTTTCCCATTATCCGTAAGAAGATAGTCCGTCGTATCCCAGCGGAATAAAATTAATTTTTCGAAGGCCCGTGCAACCGATTTACCGTCCGCCACGCGTAAAGGTCTTAACTCGACCCACTTCGTGAACAAATCCTGGAACACCAGTAGATATCGACAACGACTCTTACTCGGCGGGAATTCCATCATATCCGCAGCCACTATCGCCCATGGACGCTCAACATTACGATTACCCTACAGCCCAACGGCGCGTTGCTGTGAAATTTTATACCGCTGACAAAGATCACACTTCTCGGTAAACGAATGTACATCGTGCCACATTCCCGGCCGATAATACTCCCTCGCAACTCGATCATACGTCTTTTCGATACCTAAATGTCCCGACGAGGCCTCGCAATGAGCGTCAGTGATAACTCGATCCCGATATTCCTTAGGCACGACCAAGCGCCAGCCAATCTCCGGATACTCTACCGGATCAATTAACTCATCTTTACGGAACCGATAAAGCATATCTTTTTCTAACCTCCACTGCGGAAATTTATTGGGACGCTCCCGCACGTTTTCCACCTGTCGTAAGTACCACTCATCATCTATCTTCTCAAACGACGCAACTTCCTCGAACCCTCGTGACAACGTGTCAGGCACATGGTGCATTGCGCCTTTCCTATGCAATATCGTGAAATCCCATTGTTGCAACTCGAGTACCCAACGCATTAAACGACCGGACGGTTCTTTCAAATTATGCAACCACCTCAGCGCGCTATGATCTGTAATGACCGTAAAGTGATACCCCTCGATATATGGTCTAAGCTTAAGAATCGCCCATTTTACCGCTAAACATTCCTTTTCCGTGGTAGTATAGTTACGCTCCGCGGGAGTTAACACACGACTTATGTACACGATAGGATGCTCCCCGTCGTCATCCTCTTGTGTTAATACTGCCCCAATCGCGTAATCACTTGCATCACACTGTATACTAAACGGCTTTCTAAAATCCGGTTCTCGACAAGACGGTGCACGCGTCAATGCTAGTTTAAGCGACTCAAAGGCATCCTGTTGTTCGTTACCCCAGACCCACGGATATTTCTTTTGTAATAGTTTTAAGTGACGGAATTTTGACCTCAGAATCGCGCTCGATAAATCGCGGAGTACCATTTTACCATTCCTAAAAACCGTCGGAGCTCTTTAACATTTCGCCGGTGGTGGATAATTAAGTACCGGCGCCACCCGCCTCCGAATCGGGAACCTAATCCGTCTTTATCTAACAAGTAACCCAAATACGACACTTGGGAGCAGCAAAAATTCACACTTTTCGCGATTTACCGTTAACCCCGCTTCCGATAACCGCCTAATAACAAATTCTAACCATTTTAAATGATCCCTCAAAGCTTTCTGTCACGACGATCACATCATACAGATACGCGAACACATACGGCTCGACCTCCGGTCCGAATAAAAACTATCCACTAATCTTTGAAAAGTTTGCGGCGCATTCGTTAACCCGAACGGCATTCGTTTTTAAACTTGCCAAGACCGGACCCGGGCACCTGCGAACGCTGTCAACGGACGACCTTGACACCTCCATTTTCACCTGGAAGTACGCTTGTTTAAGATCGACCTTCGTAATAAACTCGAGCTTTCCGTAATTTATCCAATATACTGTCCATATTCTGACTAGGAATAAGCGTCCTTCTTTGTTACTTTGTTTAAGTCGCGATAATCGACACAAAACCGATACGATCCATCGCGCTTTTTTCACGATTACCAGCGCACTACGCCACTCACTCCACGATTTCTCGATAATGTCGTTTTCTAACATCTTCTTTACCTCATCGTTCGCGACTTCCCACATCTTAGGCGATAATCGGCGCGGTTTATGTTTTACGGGTTCCGCCCCTTGAACGTCGATTACGTGTTCTATTAAATTAGTATAACCGAAACCCCGTGGTCGCTCCGGTAATAACTTTGACATTAGCCGTTGCACTTGTTCTTTTTGATCGTCATTTAGTCACTCAAACCCGCGCACTCCGCGTAAATTTTACTCTCATTACTCGAACACCCTCCTTAAAAAATTCAACCCAGGGGCCCGTCACGACAACGCCAAAGTCCATCTCGATAGTTTGTCTCGATTGCGAATTCTTTACAAAAATCGATTCCTAAGACCACGTCATGACTAGTTACATCGGTAGCCCGGGCTATTATTATTCCACTAACCCCTAACACATCGAGGTTTAATTTCAACGTTCCTCCTCACTGACGATAATTGCCCCGTTACTGATCGGATTTGCGCCGAGGACCGTTCTAACTGTTTTTTAAAACGTTCCGCCACTTTTGACCCTATTAATGATACCATCGCCCCCGGGTCTACTAATGCACGGTACACGATCCCTTCTATTTCTATCTGTAAGTACTGTCTCTCGTCGACGACCGTATCCGCGATCTCCAAATCACTCACGATATCGATTGACTCCAGATTTTTATCTGCCATTGAGGCAGATCTACCTTCCCCATAAGGAAAAACGCCGGCGGTCTAACACCGAACCAGAGCTTAAAACCACTGAATTACCTATCCGCGGCGCGAATTCCGTTGCGTCAGGTCGTAGCACCGATCGCGATTTTGTTTTACCTAAATCCTCTAATAACTCATCCACCGCGGCTTTAATTAATTCGTTATCGTTCCTTAAAAACCCCTCTTGAGGCTCTCCCCCATTCGGTGCGATGAACCTCTACCTCGGTAACCACATTAGATTATTATCTGGTATTTCTCCGGTAATCCCTTGGCGAGCTGACAACCTATCGCTACCAAACTTCTGCCACTTATCTGTGCAATGCGAGCTGATAGGGTATCGTCTCTAACCGTCGAGTCATCTGGTAACGTAGCGAGCGATAATTTACGCTGCTAAACTTCTGCATTGGTTTGTGCAGAGCGAGCTGATATATTATCGTCTCGAACTCTATACCGGGTGCCTCCAATCCCGTACCTCCACGAATCTAACCTTTTTTTCCGACCGTTTCTACCATTCAACGAATTAAGTGAACTACGGGATCTTGATCAATTACCCGAGATGCAGATAGACCCGTCTGCATCCCTCTCTAGTCGTTTCCCGACAAGGCTCGACGTATAGCCTCGCAATCGGACAAGTCTTAATGTCTCGATCCGGGCGCTTACATCCTAGACACCTTTTACGTTGGGGTCTCCTACTGACACACGCGGTCTATTTAAACACTCTATCAATCGGTGTCCCGGTTTCTTACAGTATCTATACCCGTTGGGGACAATCGCGAGCGAAATGCCCGGTGCTTTTGCACTCATAACAGCGAATTCCGTCCGATGCATTTGCACCGGTGTCTCGATCGGTTTAATCGGCGTGCTGCTGTACTGAGGTTTTGACGATCCCACTCGCGCCGTGACCGACTCGTAACTGTTCTATTTTAACCGTTTTTTTGAGCACTCGCTATTTCAATCGCTTTATAGACCTTATTACCGCGGTCACTACGACGTTTCGTTATCCCCTTAACAGAATCTACCGCGCACGTCTCGACATCGTCTACTAACTCGACTATCGCGACGTTTCTTGACTTCTTATTCTTTTGTGCGCCCATCCAAGCCGTCCCTTCAATACGACCGTACCGTTCGGGCCACTAATACCATCGATCTCGATCAGTCTTTCGAATTCATGCCCGTACTTCTCGACCTCCGCCACGTTACGAGCCCGCGAATTGCCACGAACATCCGATAGTCTCGCTTCATGTCCGTATTAATATCTGCAGCAATACTTCCTCCGTTGGCGGTTTTTTGAATGTATTCACGGTTATTTTAAAGCACGCGATAAAATTCGATATCGACTCGCGTCCCTTGTTTACGTTTGTATAATTCTTCTAACACATCGTATATCAAACGCTTCATAAACCGATAATGAAACGCCTAGTAAATTGTTTCCACGACTTAATACTTTTACCGACCGCTTCGAACTATCTACCGCCGATTCCATCAATATTGCTGGCAACGCACGTAATAAATCCGCGTCCGTTACTTCCCCGGACTTCCGCCAAACTTCAACCGACGTAAAAATCATCTGCGCCCCCCTTTATCGGTGTCTCCTGTGTAGGATAAGTGCCACGTTTGTAGGGACTCACCAAGCCGGTTGCGCATCTCGATCGCTGCTAGACGAGTACCTTCGTCTCGCAACCCCGTGCTGCGCATTCGACATCGAGCTCTGAGTCGCTCGAGCTGGAATTATCGCGCTCTGGGTGTGAGACTGGGCGCCTTCGGAGCGCGTGGCTCGGTGCGACTCTCTCCGCTCGGTATGTCCTTTATATGGCAAAAACCTGTTGCTCCGTTCCGAACGCGCGTCACCGACCGACTTTTCGTTTTCTTCTTCTTAGTCACCCGTAATTCACTGATATGATTTGTGACTTCGTCGCTCGAGGAAGTCATCGTCCCGACATCCCGTGTACTCGGTTTTCCCGCATTTACCTCGGGAAGCCTAACACCTCATCTCTCGAATCGCGATGATCCTCACTGATTCGTACGCTTTTCGAGTTTTCCTTGCCGGCGGTCTTCGAACTTAGTCGACGTGAAGAACCTTTACACGGCGTAACACGCGAATCAACTCCCGACATTCCCGTCTTCCGTGCGTTCGCGTTCTCCTTCGAGTAACCGATCGCGTACCCCATGGCAGCTATCGTATTTCCTAGCTCCATAACTCTTTCGGTTAATTTCGCGATCTGCTCCATCATCTGCAAATTATTATCGGATCGCGACCCTAAATCGTTCGGCAGCGAATATCTAGTTCCCTTGACTTAAAACTCTCACGGAAATTTGACTTCCCGATAGTTCCTTGCGACTTTCCCGCGTTTTTGCCGCGTACCGGTTGCCGCCATATTCCCTTCCAACTCTAACTCGTTCCGCGTATTTATCGACAAGGACAACTCGGACAATTCGTCGTATACCGGACGACTCGTCGGCCTCCCCCGAATCTTCGTGAGTCACGACGTTTTTCACAATAATTATTTAAACAAATAATAATTTAAGTTGCAAAATTGAAAACTAATACGCCAATCGATTCTAGAGGAAAAACAAGAAGAAAATGTAGAATAAGTTTTTTGATTGGAGGCTTAGTTTTTTTGCAATAACGCTAAAACAATTGATATCGATTTTTCAAGGAAAAGTGGCTTCTGCCCATGATTAGCCTATTACGTTCTGATGATAAATAAAACTATGTAATCACTGCTTTTTTGAAAAAAAAGTACCCGTTGTTTTTTGTTTTTCAAAATTCAATGTTTAACAATAATTATTTAAACAAATAATAATTTAAGTTGCAAAATTGACAAACTAATAACCGCCAATCGATTCTAGAGGAAAAACAAGAAGAAAATGTAGAATAAGTTTTATTGATTGGAGGCTTAGTTTTTTGCAATAACGCTATAAACAATTGATATTCGATTTTTCAAGGAAAAGTGGCTTCTGCCCATGCTTAGCCTATTACGTTCTGATGTAAATAACTATGTAATCACCTGCTTTTTTGAAAAAAAAGTACCCGTGTTTTTTTGTTTTTCAAAATTCATGTTTTAAACAACATTGTTTACATAGTTTATTTACTCAGAACGTATAGGCTAAGCATGGGCAGAAGCCACTTTTCCTTGAAAAATTGAATATCAATTGTTTATAGCGTTATTGCAAAAAAACTAAGCCTCCAATCAAAAAAACTTATTCTACATTTTCTTCTGTTTTTCCTCTAGAATCGATTGGCGTTATTAGTGTCAATTTTGCAACTAAATTTTATTGTTTAAATAATTATTGTTAAACAATGAATTGTGAAAACAAAAAAAACACGGGTACTTTTTTTTCAAAAAGCAGGTGATTACATAGTTTATTTTCATCAGAACGTAATAGGCTAATCATGGGCAGAAGCCACTTTTCCTTGAAAAATCGAATATCAATTGTTTATAGCGTTATTGCAAAAAAACTAAGCCTCCAATCAAAAAAACTTATTCTACATTTTCTTCTTGTTTTTTCCTCTAGAATCGATTGGCGTTATTAGTTTGTCAATTTTGCAACTTAAATTATATTTGTTTAAATAATTATTGTTAAACAATGAATTTCGAAAAACAAAAAAAACACGGGTATTTTTTTTTCAAAAAAAAGCAGGTGATCCAATAATTATTTTTTGTTACTCTGCTAGTTTAAGCATGGGCTTTAATGGTTAATAATTCCGTCATGCGCGAGCAATAATTGGATAGCGAATCTGCTGCCCTTTTTCCCGTTATCTCCTCGCAAACATCGGTGCCATTTTTAAAATCGTCTTCACAATCCGCGCCGAACTAAACACCACAAGTTATTTACGTCGAACCATTTCTTTTATTCACCTTCAACTAGCATCGCCCTTTTATTGCCGAGCGACGACACGATCACGACCACGAACACGAGTATCCTCTCCGGAAGCCAACAGATTCCATCCAGGCCCCACGTTTGGGCGCCATTTTGTAACGGTATTTTATAAATATTAAGGTATCGTTATTTATTGAATTATAAGTATATTAGTCAATAAGCATAGTAAAGACTATATCTCGTGAGGAGGTTGGAAATAGGAATAGTTGGCATTATTATAATTAACAATATACGATCCGAATATGAATAACTAAACGAGCGAACTTTATTTATTAATAGCTAATTACAAATTATATACAGCTTAATTATAAACATTATTTATCATTACGCGAACATTTACTAACGTTATCAATTGCGTGTACACAATCCGTTCCGACCGTTAATATGGCGTCGGTTTAGCCTCGCGTACCTTGATAGATACGCGTCATGCATCACCGTGGCGCCGATATTATTTAAGATAAATAGCTACTCAGGTCGTCACCACACGTCACCGATCGCACTGCCTTTCGGCGTGCGGGATCAGGGCAATGCAGGAGAACCCACTGAGTAGAACATAGTAATACAGATTAAAATAATAAAATTAATTTTACCGGAATTTTTACCATGACTACTTGGCTTCCCTCATAGCGACAATAGATATAATTCGACTGATTACAATGAAATCCGGAAGGGTAACAAGGAGATCGCAGGATCTCGTCGGTTTTATTCGAACACCGACGCTTTTCCCACTCACGATCCCTCGATGGCTGGAGCATGCTGATTGGACATCCTCAGCATGCGCCCGAAAATCGCGATGTTCCACGAAAACATGTCAGCCCGCGCGAAAATCAAAAACATATATTGAGTGAAGGCAGGTGTTCATTGCAGACACCTCCTAACACCCAACATGTAGCCTCCACCTCCATGATCTCGATACGCACTCAAGAATCCCCTCCACAAGTGCTTTCTACTCGCGGAGGCACGAATCATATTCCAAGCGCAGCACGGGTTGCAATGCTACTCACGGTTCGCATGCGCGAAACCGGTCCTGAGCATGCTACTATTTGCTGAGATTTGCACTTCGCATTAAATGCGCGAAAATACGAATTTTAATTTAATATATTATACATAATGTTAATATTCCTTATAATTACATTAGTTCTATTTAAATAACCTTTAACAATTCCAATAATTAATATAGGTAAATTACATTCTAATATTAATATTTAGTCTATCATAATTCGCTTATATCTAATGTATATAATCTTCTATAAATACTACGTTATATCGTATATCTGTCTCTGTCGCTCGTTCAAGGCTTGACCGACAAAGACAAGAAAATCATTCTCCCCCAGGTGATAATTCGCCTCACCCTGGGTCATGTTCCTGGAGAGGTCGCACCTACCACCAGTATACAGGAAAGGAGCGTCGTCTGCGCGCTTGGTTGGGGGGGAAGTCCGCGCATCGCATACGACAACATGGCCTACTCGCTCTCCGTGACTACACGTGTAGTCTGTTTCGCGAAAAGCCTACGTGTAACGACACCGTCGATGCCTTCTCCCGCGGTACTTATTAATTAATATTTAATTTTCTGACATGCAAGTCACAATATAACTAATTTATATAAAAACTCAACCAAATAATTAAATATTGATCATATATATAATTTTAATTTATTTATGTATTAGGTTAGTTAGTATTAGGTATTATGGTATTTATGTTATTTATTAGTTTATTACTATCTATTATTATTTTTATTATTATCAACTGGAACGCACATTACGAAATTAAAAAAAAAAATTAATTTCTTCCTGTAGATGATGGCCAGGTCATTACTATTACCTCCAGGTCATCGCGCATCATCTACTGAAAAGCTCATAACAAAAGTAAAAAAAAAATAAGTTCTTCCTGTAGATGATGTCCAGGTCCCTTGATGTTACCTCCAGATCATCGCGGGCATCAACTACTGGAACGCACATTACGAAATTTAAAAAAAAATTAATTTCTCCTGTAGATGATATCCAGGTCCCTTATGTTACCTCCAGATAATCGCGGCATCATCTATGGAACAAACATTACGAAATTAAAAAAAAAAAAATATTTCCTTCCTGTTGATGACGTCCAGCCTTCATGTACTTCAGTTATAACTGATCGAGATAAACAAATAAATAATCGAGTTAAATAATCGAGGTTTTTTATAAAAAAGTTAAGCAGTATTTCTAATCGGTGTGTTTCCGCGATCACTTTCATTAAAAAAAATTCATTTTTTTCGAAAATCCAAGAGAGATATAGAAGAGTTAAAAAATAAAAGTCTGCCTGCACGGACGTACGAACGTACGCTCAGACTTAAACTTTTAAACCATTAAAAAATTAATTAAAAACCTATAAAAAATTCAAACACTATATGCTGGAAGGTCCAGGTCCCTACTGTTACTCCAGGTCGACGGGGCATCATCTACTGGAAGGCCTATTACGAAACCAAAAAAAAAATTTCGCCCTGAGATAAGTGCAGGACTAATGTTACCTCCAGGTGATCTGGGCAGCATCTACTGGAAGGCATATTACGAAATAAAAAAAAAAATTTTCTTCCTGTAGAAGATGTCCAGGTCGGTATGTTCCAGGTCATCGGGGCAACTCCTACTGAAAGACTTATTACGAATCAAAAAAAAAAAATTTTCTTGCTGTAGAAGATGTCCAGGTCCCTATGTTACCTCCAGGTCGACGGGGCATCATCTATGGAACAAACATTACGAAATTAAAAAAAATATATCTATATGTATATATAAGAACTCTATTATATTATTTCCTTGATTTCGCAGTGTACAATTTTAACGAATCTTATACTCGGATTTATATATACATGTATGTATGTATCATATATATCTATGGCGAAGTTGAAATATCCACCCATGCAATAGGCGGTAGTAAAATCATATATGTATATCGTTATATGCTGTACTGATTTAATAATAGGCTATATATACGATTTTTTTTTCATTTGAGTATAAATATGCTGTAACTGGTATATAGACATTTTTATTTAGAATTAATTAAATAATTTACAATTTGAGGAATGATTTGTTTCGTTGTATAGTTATGTAATCAATAATTACAATATTATTGTAATTGGACGTGTATATATATTAATACGTATATTATATATATATCAAGTCACTTATATATATTCGTGCAATTTTATAAATATTGTACATATTTTGAAAAAAAATGATTGCGAAAGGTATAAGTTTCTACACATTAGGCACGATTGTTACAATAATACTAAAAAAATTTAATTTGTATCAAATTCTCTTAGAATTTAAATTGTTTATATTTTTAAAAGTAATTATATCATTACAATTACAATTACAATTTTC
>JANSJX010000041.1:0-153934 GCA_026168455.1 Theocolax elegans
GCTTTGCGGACAATGAATTTTAAATTTGATTATTTCTCCAGTATTTTAGTAAAAAAGTCGCTTGATGCAGACAATGAATTTTAAATTTGTTTATTTCTTCAGTATTTTAGTAAAAAAATGTCGCTTGATGCAAGCAATGAATTTGAAATTTGATTTTACTTCATTATTTTAGTAAAAAAATGTCGCTCGATGCAAGCAATGAATTTGAAATTTGTTTATTACTTCATTTTTAGTAAAAAATGTCGCTTGATGCAAGCAATGAATTTTAAATTGTGTATTTCTTCAGTATTTTAGTAAAAAAATGTCGCTTGATGTAGACAATGAATTTTAAATTTGTTTATTTCTTCATATTTTAGTAAAAAATGTCGCTTGATGCAGACAATGAATTTTAAATATTGTTTATTTCTTCATTATTTTAGTAAAAAAATGTCGTTGATGCAGACAATAATTTGAAATTTGTTTATTACTTCATTATTTTAGTAAAAAAATGTATCTTGATGCAGACAATGAATTTAAATATGTTTATTTCTTCAGTATTTAGTAAAAATGTCGCTTGATGCAGACAATATATTCTAAATTTGTTTATTACTTCATTATTGTAAAAAATGTAGCTTGCTTGCAGACAATGATTTTTCAAATTTGTTATTTCTTCAGTATTTAGTAAAAAAATGTCGCTTGATGGCGCACATGAATTTTAACTTTGTTCATTTCTTTAGTATTGTAGTAAAAAACTGTCGCTTGATGACAGATAATGAATTTTTAAATTTGTTCATTTCTTTCGTATTTTAGTAAAAAAATGTTCGCTTGATGCAGATAATGAATTTTAATTTGTTTATTTCTTCAGTATTTTAGTAAAAAATTGTCGCTTGATTGCAGACAATAAATTTTAAATTGTTTATTACTTCATTATTTTAGTAAAAAATATCGCTTGATGCAGACAATGAATTTTTAATTTGTTTATTTCTCTTCAGTATTTTAGTAAAAAATGACGCTGATGCAGACATATATTTAAAATTTGATAATTACTCATTATTTTAGTAAAAAAATGTCGCTTGATGTAGACATTGAATTTTAAATTTGTTTTATTTCTTCAGTATTTTAGTAAAAAATGTCGCTTGATGCAAGCAATGAATTTTAAATTTGTTTATTTCTTCAGTATTTTAGTAAAAAAATGTCGCTTGATGCAGACAAAAATTTTAAATTTGTTTATTACTTCATTATTTTAGTAAAAAAATGACGCTTGATGCAGACAATGAATTTTGAATTTGTTTATTACTTCATTATTTTAGTACCAAAATGTCGCTTAATGCAGACAATGATTTCAAATTAGTTTATTACTTCATTATTTTAGTAAAAAAATGTCGCTTGATGCAGACAATGAATTCTAAATTTGTTTATTACTTCATTATTTTAGTAAAAAATGTCGCTTGATGCAAGCAATGAATTTTAAATTTGTTTATTTCTACAGTATTTTAGTAAAAAAATGTCGCTTGATGTAGACAATGAATTTTAAATTTGTTTATTTCTTCATTATTTTAGTAAAAAAATGTCGCTTGATGCAGGCAATGAATTTTAAATATGTTATTTTTTCAGTATTTTAGTAAAAAAATGTCGCTTGATGCAGACAATATATTCTAATTTGTTTATTACTTCATTATTATAGTAAAAAAATGTAGCTTGATGCAGACAATGATTTTTAAATTGTTTATTTCTTCAGTATTTAGTAAAAAATGTCGCTTGGTGCAGACAATGAATTTTAAATTTGTCATTTCTTTAGTATTTAGTAAAAAAATGTTCGCTTGATACAGATAATGAATTTTAAATTTGTTCATTTCTTTAGTATTTAGTAAAAAAATGTCGCTTGATGCAGATAATGAATTTTAAATTTGTTTTATTTCTTCAGTATTTTAGTAAAAACATGTCGCTTGATGCAGACAATAAATTTTAAATTTGTTTATTACTTCATTATTTTAGTAAAAAATATCGCTTGATGCAGACAATGAATTTTTTATTTGTTTATTTCTTCAGTATTTTAGTAAAAAATGTCGCTTGATGCAGACAATATATTTAAAATTTGATAATTACTTCATTATTTAGTAAAAACAAATTAAAATTTGATAATTACTTCATTATTTTAGTAAAAAAATTTCGCTTGATGTAGACATTGAATTTTAAATTTGTTTATTTCTTCAGTATTTTAGTAAAAAATGTCGCTTGATGCAAGCAATGAATTTTAAATTTGTTTATTTCTTCAGTATTTTAGTAAAAAAATGTCGCTTGATGCAGACAAAAAATTTTAAATTGTTTATTACTTCATTATTTTAGTAAAAAAATGTCGCTTGATGCAGACAATGAATTTTGAATTTGTTATTACTCCATTATTTTAGTACCAAAATGTCGCTTAATGCAGACAATGATTTTTAAATTAGTTATTACTTCATTATTTTAGTAAACATATGTCGCTTGTTGCGGACAATGAATTTAAATTTGATTATTTCTCCAGTATTTTAGTAAAAAAATGTCGCTTGATGCAGACAATGAATTTTAAATTTGTTATTTCTTCAGTATTTTAGTAAAAAAATTTCGCTTGATGCAGACAATGAATTTTCAATTTGATTATTTCTTCCGTATTTTAGTAAAAAAATGTCGCTTGATGTAGACAATGAATTTTAAATTTGTTTATTTCTTCAGTATTTTAGTAAAAAAATGTCGCTTGATGCAAGCAATGAATTTGAAATTTGATTATTACTTCATTATTTTAGTAAAAAAATGTCGCTCGATGCAAGCAATGAATTTGAAATTTGTTTATTACTTCATTATTTTAGTAAAAAAATGTCGCTTGATGCAAGCAATGAATTTTAAATTTGTTTATTTCTACAGTAGTTTAGTAAAAAAATGTCGCTTGATGTAGACAATGAATTTTAAATTTGTTTATTTCTTCATTATTTTAGTAAAAAAATGTCGCTTGATGCAGACAATGAATTTTAAATATGTTTATTTCTTCAGTATTTTAGTAAAAAAATGTCGCTTGATGCAGACAATATATTTTAAATTTGTTTATTACTTCATTATTTTAGTAAAAAAATGTAGCTTGATGCAGACAATGATTTTTAAATTTGTTTATTTCGTCAGTATTTAGTAAAAAAATGTCGCTTGATGCAGACAATGAATTTGAAATTTGTTCATTTGTTTAGTATTTTAGTAAAAAAATGTCGCTTGATGCAGATAATGAATTTTAAATTTGATCATTTCTTTAGTATTTTAGTAAAAAAATGTCGCTTGATGCAGATAATGAATTTTAAATTTGTTTATTTCTTCAGTATTTTAGTAAAAAAATGTCGCTTGTTGCAGACAATAAATTTTAAATTTGTTTATTACTTCATTATTTTAGTAAAAAAATATCGCTTGATGCAGACAATGAATTTTTAATTTGTTTATTTCTTCAGTATTTTAGTAAAAAAATGACGCTTGATGCAGACAATATATTTAAAATTTGATAATTACTTCATTATTTTAGTAAAAAAATGTCGCTTGATGTAGACATTGAATTTTAAATTTGTTTATTTCTTCAGTATTTTAGTAAAAAATGTCGCTTGATGCAAGCAATGAATTTTAAATTTGTTTATTTCTTCAGTATTTTAGTAAAAAAATGTCGCTTGATGCAGACAAAAAATTTTAAATTTGTTTATTACTTCATTCTTTTAGTAAAAAAATGACGCTTGATGCAGACAATGAATTCTAAATTTGTTTATTGCTTCATTATTTTAGTAAAAAAATGTCGCTTGATGCAAGCAATGAATTTTAAATTTGTTTATTTCTACAGTATTTTAGTAAAAAAATGTCGCTTGATGTAGACAATGAATTTTAAATTTGTTTATTTCTTCATTATTTTAGTAAAAAAATGTCGCTTGATGCAGGCAATGAATTTTAAATATGTTTATTTCTTCAGTATTTTAGTAAAAAAATGTCGCTTGATGCAGACAATATATTCTAAATTTGTTTATTACTTCATTATTATAGTAAAAAAATGTAGCTTGATGCAGACAATGATTTTTAAATTTGTTTATTTCTTCAGTATTTAGTAAAAAAATGTCGCTTGGTGCAGACAATGAATTTTAAATTTGTTCATTTCTTTAGTATTTTAGTAAAAAAATGTCGCTTGATACAGATAATGAATTTTAAATTTGTTCATTTCTTTAGTATTTTAGTAAAAAAATGTCGCTTGATGCAGATAATGAATTTTAAATTTGTTTATTTCTTCAGTATTTTAGTAAAAAAATGTCGCTTGATGCAGACAATAAATTTTAAATTTGTTTATTACTTCATTATTTTAGTAAAAAAATATCGCTTGATGCAGACAATGAATTTTTTATTTGTTTATTTCTTCAGTATTTTAGTAAAAAAATGTCGCTTGATGCAGACAATATATTTAAAATTTGATAATTACTTCATTATTTTAGTAAAAAAATTTCGCTTGATGTAGACATTGAATTTTAAATTTGTTTATTTCTTCAGTATTTTAGTAAAAAAATGTCGCTTGATGCAAGCAATGAATTTTAAATTTGTTTATTTCTTCAGTATTTTAGTAAAAAAATGTCGCTTGATGCAGACAAAAAATTTTAAATTTGTTTATTACTTCATTATTTTAGTAAAAAAATTTCGCTTGATGCAGACAATGAATTTTGAATTTGTTTATTACTCCATTATTTTAGTACCAAAATGTCGCTTAATGCAGACAATGATTTTTAAATTAGTTTATTACTTCATTATTTTAGTAAACATATGTCGCTTGTTGCGGACAATGAATTTTAAATTTGATTATTTCTCCAGTATTTTAGTAAAAAAATGTCGCTTGATGCAGACAATGAATTTTAAATTTGTTATTTCTTCAGTATTTTAGTAAAAAAATTTCGCTTGATGCAGACAATGAATTTTCAATTTGATTATTTCTTCCGTATTTTAGTAAAAAAATGTCGCTTGATGTAGACAATGAATTTTAAATTTGTTTATTTCTTCAGTATTTTAGTAAAAAAATGTCGCTTGATGCAAGCAATGAATTTGAAATTTGATTATTACTTCATTATTTTAGTAAAAAAATGTCGCTCGATGCAAGCAATGAATTTGAAATTTGTTTATTACTTCATTATTTTAGTAAAAAAATGTCGCTTGATGCAAGCAATGAATTTTAAATTTGTGTATTTCTTCAGTATTTTAGTAAAAAAATGTCGCTTGATGTAGACAATGAATTTTAAATTTGTTTATTTCTTCATTATTTTAGTAAAAAAATGTCGCTTGATGCAGACAATGAATTTTAAATATGTTTATTTCTTCAGTATTTTAGTAAAAAAATGTCGTTTGATGCAGACAATATATTTGAAATTTGTTTATTACTTCATTATTTTAGTAAAAAAATGTAGCTTGATGCAGACAATGAATTTTAAATTTGTTTATTTCTTCAGTATTTAGTAAAAAAATGTCGCTTGATGCAGACAATGAATTTTAAATTTGTTCATTTCTTTAGTATTTTAGTAAAAAAATGTCGCTTGATGCAGATAATGAATTTTAAATTTGTTCATATCTTTAGTATTTTAGTAAAAAAATGTCGCTTGATGCAGATAATGAATTTTAAATTTGTTTATTTCTTCATTATTTTAGAAAAAAAATGTCGCTTGTTGCAGACAATAAATTTTAAATTTGTTTATTACTTCATTATTTTAGTAAAAAAATATCGCTTGATGCAGACAATGAATTTTTAATTTGTTTTTTTCTTCAGTATTTTAGTAAAAAAATGTCGCTTGATGCAGACAATATATTTAAAATTTGATAATTACTTCATTATTTTAGTAAAAAAATGTCGCTTGATGTAGACATTGAATTTTAAATTTGTTTATTTCTTCAGTATTTTAGTAAAAAAATGTCGCTTGATGCAAGCAATGAATTTTAAATTTGTTTATTTCTTCAGTATTTTAGTAAAAAAATGTCGCTTGATGCAGACAAAAAATTTTAAATTTGTTTATTACTTCATTATTTTAGTAAAAAAATGTCGCTTGATGCAGACAATGAATTTTGAATTTGTTTATTACTCCATTATTTTAGTACCAAAATGTCGCTTAATGCAGACAATGATTTTTAAATTAGTTTATTACTTCATTATTTTAGTAAACATATGTCGCTTGTTGCAGACAATGAATTTTAAATTTGATTATTTCTCCAGTATTTTAGTAAAAAATGTCGCTTGATGCAGACAATGAATTTTAAATTTGTTTATTTCTTCAGTATTTTAGTAAAAAAATGTCGCTTGATGCAAGCAATGAATTTGAAATTTGATTATTACTTCATTATTTTAGTAAAAAAATGTCGCTCGATGCAAGCAATGAATTTGAAATTTGTTTATTACTTCATTATTTTAGTAAAAAAATGTCGCTTGATGCAAGCAATGAATTTTAAATTTGTGTATTTCTTCAGTATTTTAGTAAAAAAATGTCGCTTGATGTAGACAATGAATTTTAAATTTGTTTATTTCTTCATTATTTTAGTAAAAAAATGTCGCTTGATGCAGACAATGAATTTTAAATATGTTTATTTCTTCATTATTTTAGTAAAAAAATGTCGTTTGATGCAGACAATATATTTGAAATTTGTTTATTACTTCATTATTTTAGTAAAAAAATGTATCTTGATGCAGACAATGAATTTTAAATTTGTTTATTTCTTCAGTATTTAGTAAAAAATGTCGCTTGATGCAGACAATGAATTTTAAATTTGTTCATTTCTTTAGTATTTTAGTAAAAAAATGTCGCTTGATGCAGATAATGAATTTTAAATTTGTTCATATCTTTAGTATTTTAGTAAAAAAATGTCGCTTGATGCAGATAATGAATTTAAAAATTTGTTTATTTCTTCATTATTTTAGAAAAAAAATGTCGCTTGTTGCAGACAATAAATTTTAAATTTGTTTATTACTTCATTATTTTAGTAAAAAAATATAGCTTGATGCAGACAATGAATTTTTAATTTGTTTTTTTCTTCAGTATTTTAGTAAAAAAATGTCGCTTGATGCAGACAATATATTTAAAATTTGATAATTACTTCATTATTTTAGTAAAAAAATGTCGCTTGATGTAGACATTGAATTTTAAATTTGTTTATTTCTTCAGTATTTTAGTAAAAAAATGTCGCTTGATGCAAGCAATGAATTTTAAATTTGTTTATTTCTTCAGTATTTTAGTAAAAAAATGTCGCTTGATGCAGACAAAAAATTTTAAATTTGTTTATTACTTCATTATTTTAGTAAAAAAATGTCGCTTGATGCAGACAATGAATTTTGAATTTGTTTATTACTTCATTATTTTAGTACCAAAATGTCGCCTAATGCAGACAATGATTTTTAAATTAGTTTATTACTTCATTATTTTAGTAAAAAAATGTCGCTTGATGCAGACAATGAATTCTAAATTTGTTTATTACTTCATTATTTTAGTAAAAAAATGTCGCTTGAAGCAAGCAATGAATTTTAAATTTGTTTATTTCTACAGTATTTTAGTAAAAAAATGTCGCTTGATGTAGACAATGAATTTTAAATTTGTTTATTTCTTCATTATTTTAGTAAAAAAATGTCGCTTGATGCAGACAATGAATTTTAAATATGTTTATTTCTTCAGTATTTTAGTAAAAAAATGTCGCTTGATGCAGACAATATATTTTAAATTGGTTTATTACTTCATTATTTTAGTAAAAAAATGTAGCTTGATGCAGACAATGATTTTTAAATTTGTTTATTTCTTCAGTATTTAGTAAAAAAATGTCGCTTGATGCAGACAATGCATTTTAAATTTGTTCATTTCTTTAGTATTTTAGTAAAAAAATGTCGCTTGATGCAGATAATGAATTTTAAATTTGTTCATATCTTTAGTATTTTAGTAAAAAAATGTCGCTTGATGCAGATAATGAATTTTAAATTTGTTTATTTCTTCAGTATTTTAGTAAAAAAATGTCGCTTGATGCAGACAATAAATTTTAAATTTGTTTATTACTTCATTATTTTAGTAAAAAAATATCGCTTGATGCAGACAATGAATTTTTAATTTGTTTATTTCTTCAGTATTTTAGTAAAAAAATGTCGCTTGATGCAGACAATATATTTAAAATTTGATAATTACTTCATTATTTTAGTAAAAAAATGTCGCTTGATGCAGACAATGAATTTTGAATTTGTTTATTACTTCATTATTTTAGTACCAAAATGTCGCTTAATGCAGACAATGATTTTTAAATTTGTTTATTACTTCATTATTTTTGTAAAAAAATGTCGCTTGATGCAAGCAATGAATTTTAAATTCGTTTATTTCTTCAGTATTTTAGTAAAAAAATGTCGCTTGATGCAGACAATGAATTTTAAATTTGTTTATTTCTTCATTATTTTAGTAAACATATGTCGCTTGTTGCAGACAATGAATTTTAAATTTGTTTATTTCTCCAGTATTTTAGTAAAAAAATGTCGCTTGATGCAGACAATGAATTTTAAATTTGTTTATTTCTTCAGTATTTTAGTAAAAAAATGTCGCTTGATGCAGACAATGAATTTTCAATTCGATTATTTCTTCAGTATTTTAGTAAAAAAATGTCGCTTGATGTAGACAATGAATTTTAAATTTGTTTATTTCTTCAGTATTTTAGTAAAAAAATGTCGCTTGATGCAAGCAATGAATTTGAAATTTGTTTATTACTTCATTATTTTAGTAAAAAAATGTCGCTCGATGCAAGCAATGAATTTGAAATTTGTTTATTACTTCATTATTTTAGTAAAAAAATGTCGCTTGATGCAAGCAATGAATTTTAAATTTGTTTATTTCTTCAGTATTTTAGTAAAAAAATGTCGCTTGATGTAGACAATGAATTTTAAATTTGTATATTTCTTCATTATTTTAGTAAAAAAATGTCGCTTGATGCAGACAATGAATTTTAAATATGTTTATTTCTTCAGTATTTTAGTAAAAAAATGTCGCTTGATGTAGACAATGAATTTTAAATTTGTTTATTTCTTCATTATTTTAGTAAAAAAATGTCGCTTGATGCAGACAATGAATTTTAAATATGTTTATTTCTTCAGTATTTTAGTAAAAAAATGTCGCTTGATGCAGACAATATATTTTAAATTTGTTTATTACTTCATTATTTTAGTAAAAAAATGTCGCTTGATGCAGACACTGAATTTTAAATTTGTTTATTTCTTCAGTATTTTAGTAAAAAAATGTCGCTTGATGCAGACAATATATTTTAAATTTGTTTATTACTTCATTATTTTAGTAAAAAAATGTCGCTTTATGCAGACAATGAATTATAAATTTGTTTATAACTTCATTATTGTAGTAAAAAAATATCGCTTGATGCAGACAATGAATTTTAAATTTGTTTATTTCTTCAGTATTTTAGAAAAATAATGTCGCTTGATGCAGACAATGAATTTTAAATTTGTTTATTACTTCATTATTTTAGTAAACATATGTCGCTTGTTGCAGACAATGAATTTTAAATTTGTTTATTTCTTCAGTATTTTAGTAAAAATATGTCGCTTGATGCAGACAATGAATTTTAAATTTGTTTATTTCTTCAGTATTTTAGTAAAAAAAATGTCGCTTGATGCAGACAGTTAATTATTTTATAATTTATATATTTCATAAATAATTTTGCCAATAAAATGTCGCTTAATGCAGACAACTAATATTTTAATATTTGTTTATTTCTTAAGTAATGATATATTGAAATGTTGCTTGATGTAAATAATGTATACTTGAAAAATATTCTTTATTATACGTAATTTTATCTACAAATTTTTTCTGATGCTTATATCTTATTATTTTATAATTCGTTTGCCTAATAAGTCGACCTTAAATTGATTTTTAAAAATAAAAAAAAACTATTTAAGTACCAAACACTTCAGAAAAAACTAGATTCGTTGTATATATTATTACATTATTATTTAAATTACTCTCATTTATATTAAGTGTATCTCCTTCTGTATTAGTGAGTATCATTGACGATTTCGAAAATTTTATTTTTAGATTTTTTTCATCTGTAACTCTTGATAATGCAACATATAATTGACCATGACTAAATACAGGTCTTGGTAAATATAGACCTACTTTTTAAATGATTGATCTTGTGCTTTATTTATGGTCATAGCGATACTTGGTCTAATAGGAAATTGTCGTCTAACCATATTGAAAGGTATATCATCCTTTGATGGACATAAATCTATTCTTGGAATCATCACTATTTGTCCTGAATTTTTACCTGTTATAATATAGTGTACTGTTTTAATTCTGTAATTATGAGCCTGGTACTATTACATAAACCTCCATCTAAATGCAAATTCCTAAGTAACATAATGATCATTCTTTTTTTTGATTCTAATTTATGCGGTGGTAAACCATTTGGTATTAATGAATTTATAAAATCTATTGTTATTGTTTCATCCAACTTATTATTTTCATTATTAGTAATACTATCAATGCTTAAATATATCTTACCATCAGCTTCAATTCTTTCAATTATTTTGTTATTATTTGCTAAAACATCACTATTTATAGGCGAAAGAATTACTTTGTCTTTAAGAGTATGTAAATCATCAATATTTATTTTATTACCAAAAATATCATCTATCAAATTATTAAATGTAATAAATTCTGAAGGAATTTTTATAACGTTATTATCAATTTCAAATTTTGTAATATTTTTATTTTCTCCAATATTTAATAACCACGTTTTAAACATACTGTGTGAATTGACCAATCTTAAATTATTATTTAATGTAAGTTTTTGAAATAATTGCCATAAAGAACTACTTTTTACACATGATTCTAATATTTGAGTTCTATTTCCGTATCGAACTATAGGAAGTGTTTGTCGAAAATCGCCAGATGTTACTAATATTTTACCACCAAACGGTTTATTATTTCGACATAAATCTCTGAAAAAAATATCTATAGCTTCTAATGCATATTTACAAGTTATTGATATTTCATCCCAAAGTATTAATTTAATATTTTTTAAAATTTGACCTATTTGTGAATTTGGTGAAATGTTGCATGTTGATTGTTCGTTTAAATTAAATGGTATTTTAAATGTTGAATGGATAGTTTTACCACCTATTAATAAATTTGCTGCAATACCAGTCCAAGCAACTGCTAACTCTGGTATTTTGTTTAATTTCACAAATTTTATAATAGCATTTAATAAATAACTTTTTCCACTACCACCAGGACCATCTATAAAATATAAATTTTCTTTTTTATTATCGTAAACTGCTTCTACTATTGTATCAAATATTGTTTTCTGTTCCAATGTTAAAGATTTTAACAATATATCTATGTCATTAGCTTCATTTGCAATAATATCATTATAAAACATTTTTTGTTTCTGTATTACTGAATTTTATTAAAGCTGTATCTGGACCTTTGTAAAGATATTTAAATAAATATTTTATAGATTTTATTGTATTACATATTTCTACGTTAATGTGACATTCATGTTTTAGAAGCAGATATGGATTATATGGAACAACAAAACTGTTATCCGCGATTTTATTGTTGGAGTATGTTATTTTTATTTCGTTATTTCGTCTACGATAAATTGGATAACCATTAGGAGATGTTTGTGTTTTAGTACTAAAACATTTTGGATAATGTTTTGTACAATATATTTTACTTCCATCCATACATACACTATTTTTATTCTGAATTCCACACGGACCATGAATCATATTTTGTTATACTAATTCATATAGTCTCGGAAATTTATTTTTATCAGGAATTTCTGCACATATAATATTATCAAATTGATCTGTATTTCGAATTTTGTTTAGTTCAGTTAACCATAATAACATATGAATGTGGGGCAGTCCTCGTTTTTGAAATTCTATAACATAAATGTAAGATTTAACTTGACCAAGAATTTCGTGTTTCAATAATTCCTCCATTAATACCTTTACTTTTAGGTCAAATACACGCACTATCAGATCTGGTCTGTCAAGCGTATTTTCATATTCTAATAAAATTTCTGTAATCTCGTACCATTTAGGATTGCACGTCATTGTCAGAAAAATGTCTGGATTTCCATTATTTTGCATTATGGTTGTTGCATCTAAAAAGTTCTGTTGCATCGCTCTAGGACTACCTATATAACTAGACGGTAGTACAACCATTTTACCTATAGAAACATGTTTATTATCATTTTTATTGTTAAGTTGATCCATTAAACCTTTATATCGATCAGATCGTAATTTATGCTGATCTTTTCTAATAAAATACAGACGAGTATTTTCAACTTTAGACCATGAGTTTAGGATAAACTGGTTTGATAAACTTTTGAGATTTAAACATGGATTAAATTCTTTTCGAATACTAAACCTATCTGAATAATATTGCAAGGCAGATATATTATTATATATTTTTCATCTGATAAACTGTTCATACATGGTTCCCAACCTGAATCACCGAAAGGAAATATTAATTGATACACCATTGGGTCAATGTCTTTGTTTATAATTGCAATTGATTGAGGATTTTTCCTTTTTGTAAAATACATATATCTCTGTTAGAAGGTGGTTCTCCATTTTCTCCAACATAGACGATAGCAACTTCATTACATCCTGCTATTTGCGATTTGTTTTTTAATGATTTATCTCTAGTTAAATACATTTTAATTTCTTGAATTGGACGATCTAATCTTATTGAACGTTCATGTTCTTCGTGTTCAATTTCATGCATCATTTTATAAGCACTTGCAAATGGATTTATGTCACGTATTATACTGTAATATACTAATCCTAATATCAGTATTTTACTATTATTCATTTTCTGTTTGATAAACTCAGAACTAGATATTTAATAGATAATAAATATATTTTTCTACTGCGTTCGCATTTTCAATAGATTAAGCACAACCTCAAAATATTAAATAGAATGTTTTGTCCGTAAGTGTACTTGAAATTCCGCAAAATTTGGCTTATTTGATTGTTTAATTAAATACTAATGATAATCAAATGGTGTTTCCGTTTTTAATACTGCTGTTTTATGGACTTTTATATGTATTGTAGTGAATGTTTTAATTACGTTGTTTTAAGGGGATGTCGTGCTTAGAAAATGGTCATTTTTTATCATTTTTTATAAACAAACCAATGAATTTTTGAAAAAATCCTGAACGTCAGGCCCTTAGGCATGTTTTCAACAATCTACCCACATTTTTCCAGATTTTTATATCGATAATTTCATTATGATGTTTGTGTTGAAAAAGTATGCTTTTTTTTACTTCTAATTACCGACCAAAAATTGTTTATTCAATTATTATTGAAAACATTATTTGTTCTTAAAAAATCATAACTCAGGTCCTCGCTTTTGTTTTAAGCTATCCGTATGAATTTTTTCAGAATTTTAATGCAATATTTTCTTAAAATAAAATTTTTGAAATTGTCAATGATACTCACTAATACAGCAGGCGATATACTTAATATAAATGAGAGTAATTTACCCTACTAGCACACAACGTTGTAGCAACGTTGTGGCAACGATGTTTTGACAACGTAACAACGTTGTTATAAAAGTTGTTGAAACGTTGGAACAACGTTGCTACAACGTGAGATATGTCCGCTAAGATTTATGTAAGTTGCCGCGATAGGTGGAAATAACGTTGTAACAACGTTTGAGCAACGTTGAAAATGCCTTTGAAAAATGTATTTCATATACAAATTTAAAAAATGTCCTGGGCAAGCGAAAAAATACATTTTTAAAAGCACAAAATTTTAACTAATAAAAAAAAAATAAAAAAAATTTTTCATCCCGCGGGAATTGAACCTCGGATCTTTAGATCCGGAGGCTTACTCTCTACCAACTGAGCTATTTTGTTGTTCCTGTCATTAAATTAACTTTTGGTTATAAACTACTATCAAAATATGTTCCGAAATTAATAACCTAAAGTTAATTTAATGACAGGAACAACAAAATAGCTCAGTTGGTAATTTTTTTTTTTTTTTTCTTATTTTTATATGAAATACATTTATCAAAGGCATTTTTAACGTTGCTCAAACGTTGTCACAACGTTATTTCCACCTATCGCGGCAACTTACATAAATCTTAGCGGACATATCCCACGTTGTAGCTACGTTGCTCCAACGTTTCGACAACTATTATAACAACGTTATAGCGTTGTCAAAACAACGTTGTCACAACGTTGCTACAACGTTGTGTGCTAGTAGGGTAAATAATAATGTAATAATATATACAACGAATATAGTTTTTTCTGAAGTGTTTGATACTTAAATAGGTTTTTTTATTTTTAAAAATCAATTTAAGGTCGACTTATTAGGCAAACGAATTATAAAATAATAATATTTTTCAAGTATACATTATTTACATCAAGCAACATTTTAACATTTCATTACTTAAGAAATAAACAAATATTAAAAATATACAAATTTTAAAATAATTAATTGTCTAATATAGCATTAATTAAATATCAATTAAAATATTTTGATAGACATTGTTATAATACATTGTCTGCAAAAAGTGACATTATTTTAGAACTTTGTTTAGATATTAATGAAACAAAAAATTACAAAATAATTATTACCTATAATAACGAATATACAAGATGCCATATTATATTATTAATAGCTCCAATTTGCAAAAATTGTAACAAAATCACTACCTATTTCTTACCAATTTAAAGGATACATCAAGTAGATTCGGAAAATAAAATTAAAAATTTGATAATTTGAACGAGTCTATAAAACGGCAGGATTAAAAACGGAAACACCATTAAATTATCATTAGTATTTAATTAAACAATCAAATAAGCCTAATTTTGCGGAATTTCAAGTACACTTATCGGACAAAACATTCTATTTAATATTTTGAGGTTGCGCTTAATCTATTAATTATCTAGTTCTGAGATTATCATTCCAGCAGGGTACGTTACTATATATTTAAAATATTTATATATTTAAACAAGTTATTTTAATTTACAAATAAGGTGAAAATTCCTAATACATTGCCCGTACTAAAAGTATTAACTACGACATGGTTAGATTTTTCTTGGTTAGATTCGTTAGATTTTTGCACTACTTAAATACGTTAAAATTTACAATTAATGAAAACTGTTTTTTTTGTAATTTATCACTAACTATTTTTCGTACAAATAATTTAGATCAAAAATTAAAAATTATTTCGAATGTACGTTTTCTGAAATTCTCCATTATTATTAATTTACTTATTAACATAATTAAATTAATTATTAATTAATCATAGTCAACGACGGCTTGGATGACATTTTATTATTATCTACTTAAATTTACAGAAAGTATTGTCACTTCTCCAGGTCGGCCGGACATCATCCACAGGAAAGTCTGCATGCTAGTCCGCTTATATTTGCAAAAAATACTGTCTCTTCCTGAAGTCGATGTCCAGGTCGTCAGGGTGACCTCCAGGTCATCCAGACGTCGTCTACAGGAAAGTCTACATGCCATTCTGCTTGAATTAGTAAAAAAAAATGTCACTTCCTGGAGACGATGTCCAGGTGGTCAGGGTGACCTCCAGGTCATCCGAATGCCGTCTATAGGAAAGTCTACATACCATTCTGCTTGAATTAGTAAAAAAAAATGTCACTTCCTGGAGACGATGTCCAGGTGGTCAAGGTAACCTCCAGGTCATTCAAACGTCGTCTACAGGAAAGTCTACATGCCATTCTGCTTAAAATAGTAAAAAATATTGTCACTTCCTGGAGACGATGTCCAGGTGGTCAGGGTGACCTCCAGGTCATCCAGACGTCGTCTACAGGAAAATCACCCTCACCCTGACCTCTTCACCGTAACACACTTACCCTTATACATATACGTATATATAAAACATAATAGAAGGACGCCCAATAGTGAATGTCGGACGCCGGACGCCGGACGCCGGACACTTTTGAGGAAAAATTTTATTTATAATAAGATAAGATATTTCTTATTAAAAAATGCAGTCTATAAAAATTGCTTTTATATAGTCTTATTAGTTCTTCCTGAGTAATATGTTTCGGTGATTTATATAAATTTGATACGACATTTTTATACTGATTAAAATTACAGATTAAAAAGTTTGTTCTGATAAATGAAAATTTTTAATAATAAATTATTATAATTCCTCAGATACCCAGGAAATCAGCAAGATAAAAAATCTAAATAATATTTATTATATTTATAATACAGCTAGAATCGTTCTCTGAAGTATAAATATCGTTTAACTTCATCTATACACCATCTATTTTTTTATTATCATAGCCAAATGATTAAAACAAGAGGTCCAACAAGCACAATGATACAGAAAATGTATATTAGTAAGAAATTCACCAAAGACACCAAGATCTTATTAGTCTTCAAGTGTAATTTTGCTTTTTCTTCACATCCATGCAATGTTGTAGTATATCTGTAAAAATAAATCCGACAAATTAAATTTAATCAATTAAGGAGGAAAAGTGAGGAACACTGAAGCTGTAGTAGACATTATAGATATTAGTCCGATATACCGCAGAAAAGTTGTTCAAGAAAAAGAGGTAATGTAATGTATAAATACGGCACACAGTAAAACTATTTTAATAATAATAATATTCCAATAAGTCAAGAAATACCTATCATATCTTCTTTGATTATCACAAAAGAAGTACAATAAAACTTGTGCGATCATGTTATGCTCTAATATACTATAATATGATTATGGTACAGTGTAGACTAAACTAATTTTTGTTTTTGAGAAAAAGATTAGCACTTATGCCTACACGATGCATGCCCCAGTTTATCCCAAGAATGGGGGCATCAGAGTTGCTAATCACAAAGTACATTTTTTTTTAATTCTTATATCTGTGTACAAAGCATATATTACTACAACTCGCTAGGAGGTGCGTGCGGCAGACGACCCGATCGGTACACGCACCTTATATAGAGTCCATCGCCTATTCCATCACGAATGCGTTGATCGCTATCCTATGCAAGGTGCGAATGTAAATTTATTAATTGAGAATTTTCTAAAATAGTGCTATTTGAAAATATTAATCCTAAACTGCAATAATTATGAATAAATGTAAACGAATTTTAACATATTTTAATAAGCTGGAAATGTTTATCATCGCCACCTATTGATGCTTTTTCAAACTACTGAGCTAAACTTTTTCTTACTCTTCCGTCTGCTAAATTACACATTTTTAGAAGGAATGAATATTGTTTTTATTTTTCGTTTAATTTTTCAATCGATTATGTATTCTTCTAGTTTTTACTGAAAAAGAATTCTAAGATAATGTAAGATGCTGCCTCTACTTTGCTTCTTGATGCTTGTAATTGCAATCTATATTTCTTTCCATCGCAAATATATAATACCAGCTTCCTAACGTCTTTTTATCAATCATATTTTTCTATTTATTTCTTCGTCGTGAACTTTTGACTGGTATTTTAGTAGTCCAATATTTACCAATATCGTGAAATTGTGCGCCGGCACTGTGTCTGTTAGAAAACTATCCAGTTATTACAAAATTCAATTAAATCGTTGTTGCCTGTTAACTAAGAGAGGTTATGTTTGATATCGTATTTTTCAAATTCTAAGCGCATTTTAATATAATTAAAACTTTTGTACTTATAATATATTTAATACATGTATTACAAATGCGCCTCTACTGCGTTTATAGGTTGTCATTGTATTAAATAATAGTAATATGAGAAATAGTGCAGGTAATCTACAAGTGTCGGCATAGTAGGATTTAATTCGGGTATGGCATCCCCTTAAGAATCATATTTAAGGAGGTGGCATACCCGGTGGGTTACCGACCGAGCAAAAAACGACAATTATTGCATTTATTTAAAAAAATATGTAATTTAATGCAAAACCCAAATACAGAAGCACTAGGTAATAAAATAATAAGTAATTCTATGAAGTTCCAGGTCAATACGATGAAGACACCCTAAAAAATTTCTGCATCGAAAAATCAGAGATAATCGCACATTTTCGGTGCAGAAATTTTTTAGGGTGTCTTTGTTGTATTTACTTGAAACTTTGTAGAATGACTTATTATTTAATTATCTAGTGCTTCTGTATTTGGGTTTTGCATAAAAGTGCGTATTTTTGAAAATAAATGGAATAATTGTCTTTTTTTACTCAGTCGGTAACCCACCGGGTATGCCACCCCCTTAAATCTTAAAATAAGACAAAGACTAATGCTAAATAAAAAAGTATTTGAACAAGTATTCGATCGAATACTTATTCCAATACCGAGTGTTCGATAAAAGTATTCGATGAGAGTATACAATCGAATATTTTTCGAATACGAAATAGCAATTACAATAAAAAGACTCTATCGATCTCCACGAACCAATTATATTTACCAAAAAATTGCCGAGGTTTCGGACGTATTATCACCGATCCTTCACAAGGCAATAAAAAGGCGCAAGACAAAATTCACAACTTCATGTTAATGTGACAAACACGACATTGTTTCTCGATGCACATCACTTTGATTTTGAAAAATTACATTAGGTTTATCTCGACTGCGTGTAAGTGATGTGCATCGAGAAACAATGTCGTGTTTGTCACATTAACGTGAAGTTGTGAATTTTGTCTTACGCCTTTTTATTGCCTTGAGAAGAGACGGTGATAATACGTCCGAAATGTCGGCAATTTTTTGGTAAATACAATTGGTTCGTGGAGATCGATAGTCTTTTTATTGTAACAATACTTCTTGTGACGAACGATAAACTCTCTTACCATCTACGAAGTAAGAATTTTTTAAAATAATTAAATTTTATATAATTGTAACTTTCATTTTTAAGAAGAGTTTAGCATTGTCAAAATAGTACATATAGAAAATATTTATGTATAACATGATCAGAATTAAACTAGCACAATATTGATATTTTTAGCATTTATAGTGGAATATAAAAATTAATAAACAAAAATTTCAATTTTCTTTTAACTTGATTTAATTTATAATTTTAACAAATAATTTGATTATTTTAGTTTCATATAATTATAATTTAAAAAATTTTACAATTATTAAATATTACACCGGTATTTTTTAATACTTTTAAGATAAATTAACATCGTAAATATTTCATCAGTCATTCGACATCTATACGGTGTCAAAAAAAGCTTTCTATCGAGCATAGTCCTTTACATGGTGCGAAGGAACGTACGCTTGTATTGAATTTGAGGAATACAGTGTTTAAATATTAATATAGAATTTAAACGAAAGAATAAATTAGTCGGTGCAAGTTTGACTCTACAAAAAATTCTAATTCTACTTTTAATATTTTCTTTTATAAATAAGATGTTTTTTTGTTACAAACAAATAATGTCGATCAAAACTGGTATAATCATTAAATTGATCATCATCAAAATCAAAATAGTATATGCCCGCTAATTTAATTAAATATTTTCCTTTAACTTTAGAAACTTAAATTTATGACAGTAAAATATTTGTATGTACATACATCTTTAATTTTACTATCTATATTATAATAGTTACATATCGAAGGTTGAGAGCTAGAAGGTACTATCTCGCAACACGGTTGAAGAAGGGCTAGCTCGGAGACATTTTATTTTCTTATATTTTGTAGTGGTAGCCTAAAACGTTAAAAATTTCAAGTCTTTTTTAATATCAACTGTGTTTACCGCTATTTACCTCAAAATCTATAAACTTTTACTATAGAATATTACATGTAATATTGGTTCAATGGTTCAAGGTCAATGACTCATAAATTATGTCAATATTAAACTTGAAAAAATTGTAAATTCGTCACAATTGATTTTTCCATCAAAAGTATAAAAAAAGATTAAAGCAATACCTTTCAAACGGTCTGTAGCATCCCCGTTGAGAAAGTTCCTATTGATTCAGTATTGATTCTGTGATGAAATCATTATGGAATTAATAAATAATAGCTACTGATATTGATCAAAATCAATACTGACTCAGTAGTAAGTTCTCACCAAAACGCAAAACTGATTTCTTACTGAATTAGTACAAAATCAATAATGAATCAATGTTCTATCATTACGGAATCAGTACTGTATCAATTTTGAAATTATCCAATTGAAGAAGGGCAATGTGCCCTTAAAAATTCAGTATTCAATCAATTCAGAATCAGCGTCAGATCAATACTCTGTTAAAAAAATTCACGCTGATTCAGTACTGATTTCTCTAAAAAATAAATAAAATAAATTTTTTTAGATAATTCTCTAAAAAAAATTAGGTAAAAACAAATAAAATTGTCAAAAAAACATAAAATAAATAAAAAAAAGTATTACACATTCTTCTGTTTATGTTAGTTATTCACCCATTCACTTATTAACTGCGGTCAATGCTGCTTAACTTTCATGATCTATCATTTCTCAGTCTATTCTCAATGCTACATTCACAAACAGTTACAAAGATAATAAAAACATATTTGTAGACATTTCAAAAAGCCCAGTTAGAATTTATTTTTTTATTCTTGATTTTGTGCTCTCTTTTTCCTGGCACTTCCTACCGTTTATCCCTGGAGACTTTAACGGTGTTCACCTACCACCTATGTGTGGGTGCTTTATCCCTCCCTTAAAAAACCCCCACCATCTCGCATTCGCCCGGGGTTATGCCCGTGGATGAGGGAAACCTGTGAAGCAGGGAAAACCTCATCCGAGATGGCCGGTGTATTCGAAACATTCTTTTTGGGTGTCGAAGTCACATTGCGTAGGTCTCGACACCGAAACCGAATGTTTCACACCTCCCGCTCACGTTGTGAAGTGTGAAAAAACACCTAACCCGCCATGAAAGCCAAGCGACCGAGAGCGTCACCCATCTAAGTGCCAACCGCACTCAGTGCTGCTTAACTTCCGTGGCCGGCCGAGGTGCGTCTCCGCCACTCCGCTACCGTGTCGGTCAGTTAGAATTTATTTTAATGGTATTAATTTTAATGGAATAAACATATTTTTTAAAATATGGACAATTTCATACAAGTTAAAATTTTAATGTACATATCGGTACTATATTAGAAGAATATCTTAATCCTATCTAAAATGTATTGAATAGACAGAGACAGAGCGGTTTCATTCTCTTCAACAGTTTGCTCGTATTATGTTTGAATTGCGAATATATTTTACGTGTTAACTGTATAACTTAAAACTTTTGCGTGCGAGTATACTTGGCTCACTCACACAAGCGGCGCGGCAATGTATATGCGCGCTGCTTGTATGTATTGTGGGTGGGGATGCGGTAGTGAGGCGATCGAAGTCGAGGTTTGCCTTCAACTGCTGTATTTCTCCCCTACAGTCTGCGCTCCAGCGCCGTTGCGAGCAGGTTCACGCTGCTCGTCTTTTTGAATTTTATACCCAAAAAATTATAAACAATTTATGATTTTATTGTTTTGGCCGCTGCTACATGTTTTTTTTATATGTTTCCTTTAATCCCCATATTTTTCTTATTTCTAGTTTCTTTTGTTTTTAAATGTTTATAATTGAACCATCTATATAGATATAGTATTTGTATGCTATACTGTTGCGCGCTTTTATTCCTTTATATTTCTTAAGTATGGTTCCCTTTTTTTATTTTTCTATACATTTTGTTAGTTTAAAGACCAATTAACAACATTCTTAAAAAATTTTCATTATTAATCAATAAATTACGTGCAATGTGCGTACGTACAATTGCGTATATATATATATGGGCTATTTCACGTCAAGTGGTACGATGAAAATTTTAAATCGCTCCAAAATTTGAGAACAGGCTGGAAATATCTTCAAGAAGATAGAAAAAAAATTTTAGGTGTTAAAAATAATTTGCCTAAGAGTTATTCCACCATGAAAAATGGAAATTTTTCAATTTTTTAGAAAAATTTCTATTTTTAAAGCCATTTATCTCAAAATCTATTCATTTTTTTGAAAAAACATTACAAACAACTTTTGTTCAAAATAATCTTTAAAATTTATCTACCTGGGTTACAATTCTTAATTTTAAAATCTCGAAGAGATAGAACGCCCGGAAATATTGAATATCAAAAAAAGGCGACCACGCCACAATCGATTTTGATCTAACACCGCTCAAAAGATCACATTTTTTGAGAGCTTTCGAATGGCGGTGGTTAGATTATTGGCCAAGACCGCTGTTGTAGGTTATGCCCTAAAATACATGAAAATTAGTGATTTTATGAGGTTTATGAGGCATAACTTATACCAGCGGTCTTGGCCAATAATCTAACCACCGCCATTCGAAAGCTCTCAAAAAATGTGATCTTTTGAGCGGTGTTAGATCAAAATCGATTGTGGCGTGGTCGCCTTTTTTTGATATTCAATATTTCCGGGCGTTCTATCTCTTCGAGATTTTAAAATTAAGAATTGTAACCCAGGTAGATAAATTTTAAAGATTATTTTGAACAAAAGTTGTTTGTAATGTTTTTTCAAAAAAATGAATAGATTTTGAGATAAATGGCTTTAAAAATAGAAATTTTTCTAAAAAATTGAAAAATTTCCATTTTTCATGGTGGAATAACTCTTAGGCAAATTATTTTTAACACCTAAAATTTTTTTTCTATCTTCTTGAAGATATTTCCAGCCTGTTCTCAAATTTTGGAGCGATTTAAAATTTTCATCGTACCACTTGACTTGAAATAGCCCATATATATATATATATATAAGTATATGTAAAATATTACACACTCAGAGCTATTAATTATTTCTATTAATTAGTTTTATAATTTAGAGCACATTCAAATTGAATTAAAATTATTTGTTTTCCAGATCTGTTTTGTCCTTGGAGGAAGAATATTCTTTGTATTTGAAAATATACTGAAAATTAACATGTAATTGAGTTCGATTTGATGCCTGAAAAGAAAAGAATTATTATATTGGATAAGTTTTTATATAAAGTAAATTTAATATTTCTTTCATGTTTATTAGTAGTATATCATAGAAACTTCTATCTTTATATGCATGAAGAATAACAATGAAAAACATTTATAACTAAAGGTTACAAAACTAAGAATACATGAAAGTGTAACACGAGTATCGCTGCAGCATTAATAAATTAAGTATACTTATGTAATTCGTATTATTGTTGGCGCAGCCGATACAACCCGATAGGCCGTCTGTCCCTTACATGCGTCGAACCTCGTAAAACCTTCCCGATAAGCGCACTTTTGAAAAAAAGAATTCTTTAAGAATTAACGAATGTCCGCCATAAATAATTCTATAGGTATTAAATAAGTATCTGTAAAGTATTCTTTATGATCCAAAATTTGAATAATATATATAAAATTATTGATTAAATGAAAATTATTCTATGTATACAATATAAGTATTTAAAAAGTATTCTTTTTGAATTATTATATATATTTATAAAGCATTCTTTATAAATAGTTATAAATATTAATAAAGTAGTCTTTTTGAATTAAAAAAAAAGTTAAAAACTAATATTCTTTTAATTAAAGTACGCCATATAAACGCCATAAAAATATTGAAAAAGAGTTCGTTTTCAATTCTTTTTTTTGTCTTTATAGGTTATATATTATTGAATATATTTAAATAATTCGTTTATTGATTGTTATGTAATAAATTTATTATGTCACTTTATAGTGAAATATTGTAATAAATTACTTATGCACACTTGCACCAATTATTAATATATGGCTTTCAATATATGGTTATAGCATTCTATCTAAAATTACTTTGCAGTATAGTAAACTTTATGAAATTTTTCTGATTTTCAATTGTAGGTTAAGTTGCCTATCATTGTACTTTTATACAACTAATTAACGTATTTGACAAATCTGAATCGACAGGAACGTGCTTACTTTACTTACAAACCGACTAAATCATTAGTTTATTGGTATTAATAACGGAATAATGCAATAAATATTAATAAAGTTCCGGAATTATTCAATCGGGGTGTAACAAATAAGGACGATTGGAAGTAAAATATAAAAACGTGTTGATGGCGCAAGCGGTAAGGTTTCCGACTTTGACGCAGAGGGTCCCAGGTTCGAATCCCGACGTCCGGTGCAGACTTTTTTCGTTATTTAATGTATATTCTATTTAATTTCAGAAAATATATATTTAATAAATTAAAATGTTTAAAATGCTAAATAAAATAGAATAAAATAGAAAAATTTGACCCGGCAATCCGCTACAAAATAAATTTTTTATATGGGTTTTTTCACACGTTGAAGAGTGAATAAATCATACGAAAAATGATTTTTAACTTGAAGCCGACTGCTGCACTTTTGACTAGTCAAAGAGTGAAATATCACTCCATTCGAGTGAAATTTCGCTCTTCAAAATTTAGAGAGTGATTTATAAAAGAAATCAAAAAGAATTCTTTCTTAACGGTTTAAAACGACGTTACAATCCGCATAAAGAAAACTCAAAAAAGAATTGAACGTCCATGCACATTTGTTGATTCTAAAAGAACTCTTTTTCAATTCTCTATTTGGGTTATTTTTATGGGGACTGACTTTTAGAAGTATAAAAGAATACTTTTCAAATATTTAATTATTTTTTTTGTAATAAAAGATTTCTTTTTCACTTCTTTAATATGTCCTTCATGGGATGTACCATTCGTAAAATTTCATTCGAATTTAAAGAATTCTTTATTAATACTTAAAGCATTATAATATACCGGACATTCGTTATATTTATAAGTTATTGTAAAGAATTCTTTTTAAATTCTTTGAAAAATTAGAATTTAAAAAGAAATCTGTAAAAAATATAATTTATTTCTTTGTCCTTATCGGGTTATAAAGACGTCAAACTTTCGAAAACCGGATACATGCCTATTTGGTATAAATAATAAATACGGAATTGCCTGGTAGAATGGGATTAGCAATTTGATTAAGATTTGTTATTACTGGTGCAGCCGGTAGTAACGGATAGGTCGTACGCCCAATACATGCGTCGATCCTCGTAAAACCTTATAAAAGAACTGTATTGGTTGGTTTAAAATTATGGAATTTAACGGTAGACACCGATAGCTGTTAGTGGACAATATAGTGAAAAGCCTTATAGAACCTTATTAATTCAATGCACACGAATACGTCAAATACTCGAAAACCCGATACATGCCAATTTGTTATAAATAATAAATACGGAATTGCCTGGTTGAACGCGATTAACAATTTGATTAAGATTGTATTTATGGATGTCTCAGCTCATACGATCCGGTAAACGGACCGTCCATTTATTTTGTTGATCATCATATTGTACTATAAAATGTTTTTTTCTTTTGTGAGGTTTATCTTATAAAATACTATAAGCCTTTATTGTATAGTATGGTATGAGGTTTTTGCACTCGGAATTCCTTATAGAATCGAATTATAAACCTACTATTAGAAAGCAAAAAAAGATATAAACATATACAGTATTTCCATGATAAGAGCTTATTAAATTTTTTATCGGGAAATGTGTATGAACTATAATCTTTTCATAGTCATTTCTTTTATTATAGAACCCGATTAATATTTTCTTGGATGCACTTGTGTAATTCATGTAGTAAAACATCTATACAGGCTTATAATTTTTCAATCAATTTATTACGATATATGCCGATTCTGAATTCATATTGGTAAAGTGAATAGATTTTTATAAATAATTAAATGAGCATATCTCTATAAAAGCCTATAAATTTATTAGTCTCATAGAAACTGATATATCTTTTACCAGGTAAAACTTATAAAAACTAAATTTCGGAACTTGTGATTCGTAGCTGTGAGGATTTCATTATAGGTACCGATAAAAAAGAAATCGCCCGATATATTACTTTAAATTTTTATCGGCACCCCGATTCAATGTGCCATTATTTTATCGAATTTTATAAGGTCTTTTGAACAGGGAAGCCGTTGCCGAGATAGGTTCTTCTCGAAGCGACTGCCGAGATAGGTTTTTATTCCTTTCAGCCGTCGATTTGTAGCTCGCGAGATAATATGAAACATTTGATTTCGTTGCAGTTCTCGCGTATGGTGCCATATGAAAAATCAACTCAGAAAACAGAAAATAAATTTTAGTTACTAGAATCTATAGTTCAAAATTTATTTTAACCTGAAAAAGTTAAATTTTGCAAATTTTTTTTAACACCAGTTGCGTTTACGTCTATTTATCTAAAAATTTATTAACTTTTACTATGATACTTAACATGTAATATTGGTTACTAATTATGTCTAGAATTTATCCTTCTGGGTTAGAATTTCTAATCTCAAGGTCAATGACTCATAAATTATGTCAATATACTTGAAAAAATTGTAACTTCGCCACTATTGATTTTTTCATTCAAAAGTATAAAGGAAGTTGGAAGCAATACCTTTTAAGAGGTTTGTAGCTTGTAAGCGGCATTTAATTTTGTGAAAAGTTATGATAATTCAAAGAAACACAAAATTTTTTTAGAAATTTAAATGGAAATTATCATGTAAATTTTTGAAATTGCTTTGTATTTTTTCCAATTATTATAACTTTTTACAGACTTGACGGCCACTAATAACCCGTTTAAAAAGTTCCTATTGATTCAGTATTGATTCTGTGATGAAATCATTATGGAATGAATAAATAATAGCTACTGATATTGATCAAAATCAATACTGACTCAGTAGTAAGTTCTCACCAAAACGCAAAACTGATTCTTACTGAATTAGTACAAAATCAATAATGAATCAATGCTCTATCATTACGGAATCAGTACTGTATCAATTTTGAAATTATTCAATTGAAGAAGGGCTATTAAAAATTCAGTATTCAATCAATTCAGAATCAGCGTCAAATCAATACCCTGCTAAAAACATTCACGCTGATTGAGTACTGATTTCTCTAAAAAATAAATAAAATAAATTATTTTAGATAATTCTCTAAAAAAAATTAGGTAAAAACAAATAAAATTGTCAAAAAAACATAAAATAAATAAAAAAAAGTATTACACATTTTTCTGTTTATGTTAGTTATTGACTCATCCACTTATTAACCGCGTTCAATGCTGCTTAACTTTCATGATCTAACATTTCTCAGTCTATTCTTAATGCTACATTCACAAACTGTTACAAAGATAATAAAAACATATTTGTAGACATTTCAAAAAGCCCAGTTAGAATTTATTTTAATGGTATTAATTTTAATGGAATAAACATATTTTTAAACAAATATATATTTAGTAATATATTGTAGCAATATCATATTAATTGTAACTAGGCTTTCTGAAACGTCTATAAATGTTTTCATTATCTTATTGTAACTGTTTGTGAATGTAGCAGATAGAAGATAGTAAATCATGCAATATAAAATACTAAAATCAGTATGGAAGTAATAACATCTCTTTAAGATTATATTATTCAACATTTCAAGTACATATATTTCATTGATCCAATTGTTAAATATCAAAAAGACCTTCTACAAAGGTGTAAAAATTCGCAAGTATGATGTAATTTCGATTACACTTTAGCAATTATTATCTTACTTTATAAAAACTTACTGCAATAGAAACCCTAACACAAAATCTCACGTGAGAACTCATGTGAGAAATTTTAACGATCGAAAATATTTCTAAAAATCGAAAATATGCTTAAAACGCTTTGAAACCTTGATTTTTGAACTTATCTGGGGGGTGTTATCACTTAATAAGTGACTCACCATATACATAAATTGATTTCCTATTATTTGAGAAGTTTAAGCAGCGGTCCGGGTGAAAAGTCGGATGAGATTTTGGCATGAGATCTCACGTGAGATTTTGTAATAGGGAAATACTGAAATCAAAATGGAATCATCAAGTTTTCTGCTGAAAAATTTAGTACATTTACTCAAAAAGTATACTACACAAAATTTATTTCATAATTGTTAGCCCTGGCATATCTTACATCAATAAATAAACAATATAATATTAGTATTAATACTTGTTTGTGCATATTAATTTCTCCATATGTATTAAAACGTAATTATCTCTTTTTTATTGGTTTAAAATTATTTTTTGTATTTTATTTTAAACCAATAATATAGAAATATTTACGTTTTAATACATTATGGAGAAATTAATATCGTACAAATGAATATTAGTTCCCTACTGATTTTAGTATTTTCTATTGCATGTGCACCGTCGTATAGGTGCGTCGCACCAAAAATTAATCTAGTACGACTGATATCCGTAAATAAAATCAAACACAAAATGAGGTGTAAGAATAGAAGTGTATATTATTTCGTATATGCAAGCGTGTACAAAAATGATCTCGACGTGTAAGGTTCGAGAGCTTGGACAAGACCGTCTTCAGTTGTATCCTTAAAGGTGTTCGCTGCGACCCTTTACCATTTTCACATCTGGGATGCAATAAACGAAGTATGTGCATTTTACAATAGTGGGTTTTTCCCGAGACATTAGGAGCCGGAGCACATATGGTACGGCATAGCCTCGTTGATCGGTCCGCAAATAGGTATGCTAGAATTCGGGTGCAATAAAAAACAAAAGGTACTGCTCGATAGATCGACCAGTATAACATTCGCATAGAAAATATTAATCATTAAGCACGGTAACGTTAGAAGTAACAATGGATTTTATAAATATACAACTCACGTAGAAAATTTCGATATTAGGCTACAAGCATTGAATTATTCTTAAAGTACATTATAGCATGCAATAAACATTATACTTCTAAGTGTACAGTCGATGTCGTTCAAATAATAAGCGTTAATTACACAAACGTATTGATAGAATACAACTTATTGTTATTTTGGACTCAGCGAGAGAAGTAATAATAATTCACGTAAATATGAGTAAATCATAGACGCGATTGTTCATACTGCCCCCCTTGAGAGAGTAGCGATCAACATAGTTTTCTTAGTACAAAACCTTTTTTATGTAGTTTAACCGCGATTGTCAAATTATATTTTTTCTCTCGCTTCTACAGCGATGTTCTCGATAGGAAGAATAGCGATCTTCGCCGCTGATCGTTTTTTCAACCCGTCTTTCGTCTTGATTGTAACAGTGCGTATTACATTATCAGTTCCTGGATGAAGTTCGTCGATTCTACCTATACTCCATTCCATAGGTGGAATATTGTCTTCTCTGATTAAAACTAGTTGTCCTTTTTCCAATTTCGCTTTTTTATTTTTAAATTTATATCGCATATTCAATTCGCTTAAATATTCTTTGTGCCATCGAGTCGAAAAATCTTGCTTAATTTTCGAAATAGTTTCCCACGCATTAAGTCGATTATTTGGAAGTTTGCTATAGTTTTGTTCTGGTAGGCCTTTCAAAGAGTCACCGATTAAAAAATGACCTAGCGTAAGTGCATTTAAATCATTGATGTCAGTTGACATAGGCGTTAAAGGTCGTGAGTTCAAAATAGCTTCAACTTCAGTGGCAAACGTATAAAATTCTACAAATGTAAATCGTTTATCGTACGCTACTCGCTTAAAATGATGTTTAAATTGCTTTACAGTAACTTCCCATAATCCGCCAAAGTTGGGTGCATAGGGAGGAATAAAATGCCATTTTATTTCGCGTTTATTCGTGAAAGATTCTAATTCTCTTTTAAATTCGTTGGATTTAAATAATTCGTATAATTTATTTAATTCTGAATGCGCGCCTCGAAAGTTTGTCGCATTATCGGAATAGATGTGTTCTGGTAGCCCTCGTCGTGATACAAAACGATTTAAGGCAGCTAGGAACGCGCTCGTAGACAAATCTTCAACGATCTCGATGTGAACAGCTTTGACTGTCATGCAGATAAATATAGCGACGTAACATTTTATGAATTTTGTATTTCGATATTTTTTCTCTTTTATAAAGAATGGTCCACCGTAGTCTACACCTACGTGATTAAAGGGACGTGATTGACGTATTCTCATACTAGGAAGATTTCCTATTTTATAAGTGTTTAAATTTGGCTTGCAACGATAACAAACAATGCAACTTCGTATATATTTTCTTATTTGATTTTTTCCGTTAATTATCCAATACTTTTCTCGTATCGAGTACAATGTATTTTGAATTCCCGTGTGAAAATTGTTAACATGATAATTTTTGATTATTAGATCTGTAAAATGACTATTTTGAGGCAATATTATCGGATGTCGTTTTGAAAAGGAAATCAATGCTTTTCTGATTCGTCCGCCGACGCGAAGAATGCCGTGTTTGTCGATAAAAGGATGTAAAGAAGCTAAAAAATTATTATCTTTAATCAGTTTTTTATTTTCGGGACAATGTAATTCATTGGCAAATGACGTTTTTTGTATTAATCGAATTATTGAGTTCTCAGCTCGATTTAATTCGGTTAAATCGATTGTCAATTCCGGTTTACGATTAATCTTTTTGACTCTAAATAATAAAGCAAAAATTCGTTTCAATTTTGTTAGTGACGATTGATTTTCTATGATTTTTAATAAATGTTTCATATCCGAATTAATCAAAAAACATTGAATCCTTTTAATTTCCTTTGATCAGTTACGCCGGGGATCGTCGACTTAGACCAAAGAGTTTTTGATTCTACTAACCACTTGGGTCCGTATATCCACAATGAATTTTCTAAAAAATCGTGTGGTAGCTGACCTCTAGATAAAGCGTCCGCGGGATTATCGGAAGATTTGATGTGATGTCAATCTTTAGAGTTCGTTTTTAGTTGAATGTCGGCGACGCGATTAGCTACGAATGTTTTTAATAAATTTGGGGTTGTATTAATCCAATTAAGCGTAATACTCGAATCTGACCAAAAGTAAGTATGATTAATGACGATTTTTATTGAATTTTTTACTTGTTCGCATAAGTTGGCAAGGAGTTGAGCACCGCTCAACTCCAAGCGCGGCAATGTTCTAGTTTTTATGGGAGCTACTCGCGACTTTGAGCATAACAAGAGCGTTTTATATATACCGTCGAACTGTTCTACTCTTAGATAAATACAAGCTCCGTAGCCCTTTTCGCTCGCGTCACAGAATCCGTGTAGTTCGACTGTTTTAGACGCATGATTGAAAATTGATCTATCGAACGTAACGTTTTCTATAGAGTTTAATTGCGTACAAAAATTGTTCCACGCGTAGTAAATGTCGAGAGATACAGTTTCGTCCCACTCGGTATTCGATTTCCAAATTTCTTGCATGATTTTCTTCGCGTATAAAATGATGGGACCAAGAAGCCCGAGGGGATCAAATATTTTACCCCTTCGAAGAACTGTCACTTTGTCGTGTGCCTGCAAAGGCCAGTGGAGGGGCTCGTCCAATAAGGGTTAGGATGCCTAATCAAACTTAGCCCAGGGAGAGAGAGTGAATGAAAGGATCCCAGTAAAAGGGGCTCTCCTGTGGCTGTTGATCCCCTTAATTGGGGCACTCAATTGAATGTAGGCATCCCACTAATAATGGGCTCTCCATCTGTATGGACTCCCTCTGGGTTGAGGGCGAGACTTGGATCCCCCCATCCCGATTCAGGGATGTAGGGAAACAAGAGCTGGCTCCGTAGCCCTTTTGGAGGCTAAGAACAGTTCCCCAACTCGGTGAAGGCGGTAGTGCCAGTTGGGACACACACAACAGTACACTAACATATACACTTCTTTCATAACACTCACACATACAAAAACACGACAGTACAGACAGGCATACTTTGGACTTCTGCGTATACCGCTCAGTGGGTCGGTTCAGTTCTGGGATGCGGGTGCGACGGCCAGAGGGTACAGTGGGAAAACTGGGTTGGCTGGCGCTCCCAGGCCGCCAGGTAGTACAGGGGCCCGGATCAGTCTAACCAACATGATCTGGCTGCCCTATCAACTGGCGAAAAATCTCCTCAACCTATGCAGTGCCGGTTGGTGACCGAATAGGGCCATGCTGGGTTTGGGGGGGGGGCCCTGCCGAGGCCACTGGTGTCGCATCGGTGTCCCTGGTGCTGGACCAATGCCTGCGGTGCGGTTGCGCGGGGGGAAAAGATGACGCCTTGCATTCTTAACACTCTTACACCCGTATACTAAATATATGAAAAAAAGATGTATAAAAATGAGTATGTACTCAAAGCGCCAGAGACCGAGGGGCTCCCTAAGCCCAACAGTACTGTAGAGGTGAAACGGGCGGCGGGCGTTCCTGGAACGTCGGCCAATACCGAGACAAAGATCCCAGAGGCAAGTCGGGCGGCTGCGGGGGCAACCCCAGCGGCAAATACCGGCTTACCTTTGGACAAACAAGAAAAGGAGCAGGCATCTGGTCAAAAGACCGGCAAGACTGCACGAAACAAGCACAAAAATCGGAAACATCTCTCGGGAGCGGAACTGAGGAAGAAGCGCCAAGCAGCCACTGCTGCAGAGGCTGACACACCGAGTTCGTCCAAAAGACAACACTCGGACAGCTCCACTCCCAGAGAAAAGAAAAAGAGGCTCGTTGGAGACGTTCCAAGGAGTTACAGCAGAGCGCTGGCTACTGATTTAAAGGTGGCCATCGTTCCTGTCATGTACCCAGAGGAGCGTCTCAGCGAGGATGAAAGCAGTAAAGTAGTTGAATCTCTGGAGGGGGAGATCGACAACGCCGAAGACGGAAGCTATTTTCCAAGTTTCTTGGATAATTGGTTCTCGAGGGGAGCTCGTATCTTCCACTGCAGGGACCAAAAAGACAAGGAGTGGCTCAAAAGCAAGGCCACAAATTGGTCATGTGGGGAGGGCACACATCTCAAAGCAATTGAGATGAGTGACCTCCAGAAGCTCGTCAAAGCTCTGATCTACGCCCCGGGAACGCATGCTCCCGAGGTAGTGGTGAAGAGATTGAAGAGGCAGAACCCCACATTAAGAGCAGACACGTGGACCGTTATCGACACCAAACAGGTGTCGGTAGGAGCGGAAGGTAAAAGGAAAGAGGAGACGGCGATCAGGGTGCTGCTGGAGAGGGCTGAGGTCGAGGCATTGAAGGCCCTGGACTTCAGACCTTTCTGCGGCGCAAGTAGAGCCCACATCGTTCTCTTCAAAGAAAAGGCGGAGGAGGACTCGGATAAAAAGGCAACCGAAACAATGGAGGTTGATCCGGGTCCTGCTACAGAGGTAGGATGTGAGGTGGCTGAAGAGGGCAAGGGTACACGCGATGCCTAATCAGCAGGTGCGTGAGGTGAATCTCAACAGCGGGTCCGGTAATATACCGAAACCCACAATTGAGTTCACACAAATTAACTTGCACCACAGCAAAAGCGCCTCGGCGATTTTAGCCAGACGCATGGCTGGGGTGCACACAGGCATATGCCTAATCCAAGAGCCTTGGCTATACAAAGGAAAAATTGCTGGTTTAAATAATATAGGCACCCTGATAAGTGGCAACACTGACTCTGCAAGAGCGTGCATTATCGTCAAAGGCTTGCAGGCAGAGTCGGTGACAAGACACTCCACAAGGGATCTGTGTACCGCGCGCCTCACCTATAAATCGGTGGGTGGTACAAAAAGAGTAATTATGGTGGCGGCAGCGTATTTCCCCTATAAAATGACGGTTTGCCCGCCAGAGGAAGTAGTATCTCTAATTAGAGAATGCGAAGATAGTGGTGTAAGCCTAATAGTGGGATGTGATGCAAATGCACATCACACAGTATGGGGCAGTACTAACTGCAATAGCAGAGGAGAAAAACTAGTGGAGTATTTATGCTCTACAAGCATGGACATTCTGAATAGAGGGAGTAGACCCACTTTCCAAAATGCTATAAGAGAAGAAGTCATTGACATAACGATTGCATCGAGAGGTAGCGATACGTGCGTCACTGACTGGAGGGTGCTAGACGAGGTCTCTATGTCGGATCACAATTATATTGCCTTCCGCATAGGAGGACTCAGTACAGTCTATAATTGGACAAGAAATCCAAGGAAGACAAACTGGGCGGGCTATAGGGAGGAACTCAGGGCAAGGATGGGTGGCTTCCCTGTATCATATGGCACAGCAGAGGACATCGATCATTGCTGCGGTTTCCTAAAAAACGTAATAGTGGGCTCGTACGAGAACAATTGTGAGTTGAGAAGAAAAGCTGAAACCAAGGGGGCACCCTGGTGGAACCACTTTCTAGAAAAACTCAGGAAGAAGGTCAGAAAGCTCTACAATAGGTCCAAGCGCACAAAGAGTGAGATGGACCTAAGGCTTTTCAGAACGGCACAGAGGGAATATAAGAAAGAGATAGAGAAAGCCGCAGTGGAAGGGTGGAGGAGTTATTGCAGTAAACAGAAAACTGTATCAGATACAGCTAGGCTCTGCAACATACTCCAAAATCCAAAGAAACCTGCGGTAGATTCTATCAGAACAAAGGAGGGAAGCTGGACCAAAGATGGTCAAGAAGCACTAACAAATTTATTGGAAACACACTTTCCTGACTACCGAGAGGAAGACTCTGACGACAGATGGGGTCTCTCGGCACGAGGGGAAGATTGGAGAATGGCAAGATATATTACAGGCAAAGAAAGGATTAAGTGGGCATTAGGTACATTTGAACCTTATAAGGCGCCGGGACCGGATGGTATCTTTCCGGCACTGCTACAGCAGGGCGGAGACATACTCATTCCGGCTCTGGAAAAACTTTATCGAGCATGTCTTGCTCTAGGATATATACCGATAGGATGGAGATTGGCAAAAATAGCCTTTCTACCAAAGCTAGGAAAAGTGCAACACACTACATCTAAGGATTTTAGGCCGATAAGTCTTACGTCGTTTGTATTAAAAACACTGGAAAGACTTGTCGATAGATATATCAAGGAGACGCCTCTCCGAAGTGAACCGCTGCACTGCCGACAGCACGCCTATCAGGCAGGCAGGTCGGTGGACACAGCACTGGTAGATGCGGTAGGTTTTATTAAAAAGGGTATGGAAGATAGAGGTATGGTGCTGGCGGCTTTTCTAGATATAGAAGGGGCCTTTATCCATACTACCAGAGAATCGATTACAAGAGGAATGAAGGATCATAAGATTCCTGGGACCGTCATCAGATGGATAAGCAATATGCTGAACTCCCGGGTAATAATGGCAAACTGGGGGTCATACAGTAGTACTGGAAAAGTAAGAAAAGGATGCCCACAAGGAGGGGTGTTATCACCAACTCTTTGGTGCCTTGTTGTGGATGACCTGATTCGTGAATTAAATGAATCAGGTATTTACACTCAGGCCTATGCGGACGATGTGGTCATCATGGTAAAAGGGGATGATGAGAATATTCTGGCGGGTCTCATGCAATGTGCACTTGGACTCGTGGAAAATTGGTGTAAACGGGTAAAACTTGGTGTGAACCCCAGCAAGGTCAATATCTTGCTATGTACAAGTAGATATAAGACCAAGCCAATTGTGGGCCTCCGATTACAGGGGACCCCAATTGAATTGAGCAAAGAAGTTAAATTCCTGGGTGTGGTAATTGACTCTAGGCTCAACTGGGGGAAACATGTAAAGGCAAAGTGTGATGCAGCAGTAAACACTTTCTGGGTCTGCAGAAGAGCGTTTGGTAGATCTTGGGGACTTGGTCCTGAGAAGGTTAGGTGGTTGTATGAAGCCATCATTAAACCAAGGCTCATGCATGGAGCCCTGGTATGGTGGAGTAAATGCAATATTAAGGCACACATCAAGACCCTGGATAAAGTCCAGAGAATGGTTATGCGGGGTATTACAGGCTCAATGCGCACGACACCAACGGTCGCATTGGAGACCTTGTTAGATCTTCCCCCATTAAATGCGGAAATTAGGACATGTGCTTACAAAGCATTCTGCAGGCTCTTCGGAACGGCAGATTGTAAGTTGTTCAGGGATAAAGAGCTGATAAGTCAAACATTGCCACTTATCGAAGAAAGAGGGTGTGATAAAATGTCGGAGAGGATCTTCTTCTCCAAACCATACAAAATCACTTATCCGGATAGAAAAGAATGGGAGGAAGGATCACACGAGCTACTGAAAGGTAGCACAGTGTGGTTCACGGATGGCTCTAAGAATGAAGAAGGAGTTGGAGCTGGGGCGTGGGAGAAAGGGAGTGTGCTAGAAATAGTATGCTCACTCGATGCGCACGCCACAGTGTTCCAAGCAGAAGTAAGGGCCATTACTGAAGCGGCGGACAGCATACTGAATAGGGGGATAAAGAATAGAACTGTTACCTTCTGTTCGGACAGCAAAGCTACTCTAATGGCACTAGAAAGTAACACGATCACGTCAAAAGAAGTGTTGAAATGCAGAAATGCACTGGAGTCCCTGGCTGTGCAAAATGTAGTAAATCTACTTTGGGTACCAGGTCACTCCGGAATAATAGGTAATGAAAAAGCGGACAAGCTAGCAGGCATGGGAGCAAATCGGACACGAGCAAAGCATTGCAGTGTGGCCCTACCTGCCTGTGAGATAAAAAGAACAACAAAGAGCTGGCTCAAGAGTGAGTTAATAAGAAAATGGAAACAAGAGAAAGGATGTAAACAAATGAAAGATCTTATAGGAAACAACCTGCCGGAGGAATGGATACACTCCCTAAAGAATCGAAGCAGAAAAACGCTTAGGTTAATGACGGGTTGGTTGACGGGACACTGGAATGTAGGGTACCATCTGGAGAAGATGGGGCTACGAGCCTCTAGTAAATGCAGATGGTGTGAAAAGGAAAAAGAAACAACGGCACATCTTCTCTGTAAATGCCCAGCTCTAATGGGCACTAGAATGAGAGTGTGCGGAAAGCCTCTGTTGGAAGCGGAGGAAATAAAGGAATTCAACCTGACGTCCTTTTGCAAGGTGGTTGAATGCATAAATAAGGTATTGCAAAAGAAAAATAGGTAAAATGGAGGCACAGCACAATGGGCATACTGGTCTGAGTGCTAGTTCGGCATGTCCCTGAGTTAGGGCCGCCGGAACACCTCCTGATCGAGACTAAGACTAAGACTTCCCACGCATTAAGTCGATTATTTGGAAGTTTGCTATATTTTTGTTCTGGTAGGCCTTTCAAAGAGTCACCGATTAAAAAATGACCTAGCGTAAGTGCATTTAAATCATTGATGTCAGTTGACATAGGCGTTAAAGGTCGTGAGTTCAAAATAGCTTCAACTTCAGTGGCAAACGTATAAAATTCTACAAATGTAAATCGTTTATCGTACGCTACTCGCTTAAAATGATGTTTAAATTGCTTTACAGTAACTTCCCATAATCCGCCAAAGTTGGGTGCATAGGGAGGAATAAAATGCCATTTTATTTCGCGTTTATTCGTGAAAGATTCTAGTTCTCTTTTAAATTCGTTGGATTTAAATAATTCGTATAATTTATTTAATTCTGAATGCGCGCCTCGAAAGTTTGTCGCATTATCGGAATAGATGTGTTCTGGTAGCCCTCGTCGTGATACAAAACGATTTAAGGCAGCTAGGAACGCGCTCGTAGACAAATCTTCAACGATCTCGATGTGAACAGCTTTGACTGTCATGCAGATAAATATAGCGACGTAACATTTTATGAATTTTGTATTTCGATATTTTTTCTCTTTTATAAAGAATGGTCCACCGTAGTCTACACCTACGTGATTAAAGGGACGTGATTGACGTATTCTCATACTAGGAAGATTTCCTATTTTATAAGTGTTTAAATTTGGCTTGCAACGATAACAAACAATGCAACTTCGTATATATTTTCTTATTTGATTTTTTCCGTTAATTATCCAATACTTTTCTCGTATCGAGTACAATGTATTTTGAATTCCCGTGTGAAAATTGTTAACATGATAATTTTTGATTATTAGATCTGTAAAATGACTATTTTGAGGCAATATTATCGGATGTCGTTTTGAAAAGGAAATCAATGCTTTTCTGATTCGTCCGCCGACGCGAAGAATGCCGTGTTTGTCGATAAAAGGATGTAAAGAAGCTAAAAAATTATTATCTTTAATCAGTTTTTTATTTTCGGGACAATGTAATTCATTGGCAAATGACGTTTTTTGTATTAATCGAATTATTGAGTTCTCAGCTCGATTTAATTCGGTTAAATCGATTGTCAATTCCGGTTTACGATTAATCTTTTTGACTCTAAATAATAAAGCAAAAATTCGTTTCAATTTTGTTAGTGACGATTGATTTTCTATGATTTTTAATAAATGTTTCATATCCGAATTAATCAAAAAACATTGAATCCTTTTAATTTCCTTTGATCAGTTACGCCGGGGATCGTCGACTTAGACCAAAGAGTTTTTGATTCTACTAACCACTTGGGTCCGTATATCCACAATGAATTTTCTAAAAAATCGTGTGGTAGCTGACCTCTAGATAAAGCGTCCGCGGGATTATCGGAAGATTTGATGTGATGTCAATCTTTAGAGTTCGTTTTTAGTTGAATGTCGGCGACGCGATTAGCTACGAATGTTTTTAATAAATTTGGGGTTGTATTAATCCAATTAAGCGTAATACTCGAATCTGACCAAAAGTAAGTATGATTAATGACGATTTTTATTGAATTATTTTATTCAAATAGTATACAATATTGGTTGTATACAATATATATAAAATCTGTATACAATCTGTAAAAAAAATAATCTATACAATTTGATAAAAATTTTATACAAAGAGTAAAGAAATTTCTCTATTTCTTATTTTTGTATAAATAAAAAATTTGGAAGATTGAAAACAGAAAATATATTAGGCATTTGGAAACAGCTGCAGCACTGCCCTGTGAACGATGTCTCTTTCAGTTGCTAATAAAAAAGTTGAAAATCGACTTGACAACCAAAGAACAAAACATTTGGTCAGACCCTGTCTAACCTTCATGATGTGCAAGTCGATGTTGAAGAGTCCGTTGGATGTAACGAAATGGTAGTTTAAAAATTTTGGCCAAATCGCGATGAAGGAAAAGTTGTTGACATTTTTTCAAGATCGTTGGTGTCAGTGGCAGCAGCAATTCTTGGTTGCGTTAATCTCCTCATCATCGATGGTTCTGATGTCCATAACCTCTACAGTTTTTATCGTTCACAGGGCAGTGCTGCAGCTGTTTCCAAATGCCTAATATATTTTCTGTTTTCAATCTTCCAAATTTTTTATTTATACAAAAATAAGAAATAAAGAAATTTCTTTACTCTTTGTATAAAATTTTTATCAAATTGTATAGACTATTTTTTTTACAGATTATATACAGATTTTATACATATTGTATACAACCAATATTGTATACTATTTGTATAAAATAAATTGTATACATTTTGTATACAATCTGTATACTATTTTTTTACGTGGGTTGTACGGTTTGCATTTTTCTTTATCTAGTACACGACATGAAATACAAAATTGAAATAGTATTCCCATAAACTTAATACAAATTTAGTACAAATTTTGTACAAATTCTGTACAAATTCTGTACAAATTTAGTACAAATTCTGTAAAAATTTTGTACAAATTTTGTACAAATTCTGTACAAATTCCGTACAAATTCCGTACAAATTTAGAACTGTGAATTCGGACTTTTTAGGTACGAATTTTGTACAAATTTTGTAAGAATTTTGTACAAATTTTGTACGAATTTTATACTAATTTTGTACTAGTTTAGTACCAAATTCGGTACTGATTTTGTACTAAATTTGTACTAATTTTTTTAATAGGGTTTTGTTGTTACAAAGGCTTTGGCAAAACCCCTTTGTTCAATTTTACAAATTTTGTGCGGAGGGCCATTTTAACTTCTTTCATATGTTATTTTTTCGTTTTCGTGTTTCGATAACGTAGCTGCTGATTTATATAAAAATTCGATTAATTGATCGAGAGTCGGAAATTTATCTCGTTCGAGAGTTTCTTCCCACTTCGTGCGTATATTTTTATGTAATTTTTCTTCCAAAATTTGAACAACAATTTCCGGTGATAAGTTAACATTTAAGCTAGCTAAACATTGAACATGTTGTTGAGCTTCATCGGCTAATGACTCGACACTTTTACGATTTTCTTTCTCTTGGCTCGGTAAATTTAAAAGTAAAGATAAATGACTAGAAATTAAGAGGCGCTTATTTTCGTATGCTTTTTGTAACAATTCCCAAGCGCGTATATAATTCTCCTCCGTAACTGAAAAAATCTGAATTTTCTTTAAAGCTTCGTCTTTTAATGCAGCCCGTAGATAATGCAATTTTTCAACATCCGATAGTTCGTCGTTTTGATGAATTAAAGAAAGAAATGAATCTTTGAAGCTAAGCCAATGCTCGTATTTGCCGTCAAAAATTGGAATAGGCGTTTGTGGTAGTTTTAATTTTCGTTTTATACCGATGGACGGTGTACGAATCTCGTCTATGTGCAAGTTACTTTCCGTATTCAAATTAGCTTCACGAATGTTGTTTTTAGAAAGATGTTTTTGCGCTGCGCTCATGGCGTAATAATATTCGTTCATTATCAAATATCTTTCCGCTATACTAGCTTCCGAATTGTCAAGAATGTCTATTTCGTCGTGTATTTTATCTAGGCTTTCGATTAATTTATTTATTTTTTGTGTACGCAATTGTAATTGATATGCATCTTTGTTAGTTTCGTATTGTTCTAAAAACAGTTTTAAAGAATTGATTTGACCTTTGATCGAATTTCGTTGTGATTGTAAAGCAATTAAACGTTCGCATTGTGCCATTTAGAAGTTGAAGTATAATTTTATCGAATGTACTATTTATACGTATGACTAGTTACTAAAAATCTTTCAAATAAAAAATGCCTATATTTTCGTATATTTCGTGGTGACTTTAAAAAGGCACTTACCAATTGTATAATTTTGATGCACTCGATGATGTGTGCAGAAGTCGAATTCCGTTTATTTGGCGTTTAAACGTCAAATCGTCGTGATGTTGATGAAGATGTCGTTCGCGTTGAATTCGTATATTTGCGTAGCACCGTACGTCGATACGGTATCCCTTGTAATCGTATATTCGTATATGTGTACGTGAAGTAGTGATATTTTTTTTAATCGTACGAATTATGGTTTGTGCACTCGTTTTCGTGTAATCGTATGAGGTTGTTTTTAGAATTGGCCAATTCTAGTCGTATCTTTTCGCTTTATAACGTATCACTTCGCATCATTTCGCATCGTTTCGCATATTAGTGACGTTTAATTTAGTGGATATCACGAACGTTTACGTGTAATTTTGTCGCTTGATTTGACGTATGTTTAGCACACAATAATCACTATACAAATCACTGCACTTCACGACACTCAGTTTTTCGCTTATATGTATGCACTGGTTATTATTTTTTTGTTTTTAAAAATCCGGCTCGAAGGACCAAAATTTTATGCACCGTCGTATGGGTGCGTCGCACCAAAAATTAATCTAGTACGACTGATATCCGTAAATAAAATCAAACACAAAATGAGGTGTAAGAATAGAAGTGTATATTATTTCGTATATGCAAGCGTGTACAAAAATGATCTCGACGTGTAAGGTTCGAGAGCTTGGACAAGACCGTCTTCAGTTGTATCCTTAAAGGTGTTCGCTGCGACCCTTTACCATTTTCACATCTGGGATGCAATAAACAAAGTATGTGCATTTTACAATAGTGGGTTTTTCCCGAGACATTAGGAGCCGGAGCACATATGGTACGGCATAGCCTCGTTGATCGGTTCGCAAATAGGTATGCTAGAATTCGGGTGCAATAAAAGACAAAAGGTACTGCTCGATAGATCGACCAGTATAACATTCGCATAGAAAATATTAATCATTAAGCACGGTAACGTTAGAAGTAACAATGGATTTTATAAATATACAACTCACGTAGAAAATTTCGATATTAGGCTACAAGCATTGAATTATTCTTAAAGTACATTATAGCATGCAATAAACATTATACTTCTAAGTGTACAGTCGATGTCGTTCAAATAATAAGCGTTAATTACACAAACGTATTGATAGAATACAACTTATTGTTATTTTGGACTCAGCGAGAGAAGTAATAATAATTCACGTAAATATGAGTAAATCACAGGCGCAATTGTTCAGCATGATTTACTATCTTCTATCTGCTATATTCAAAAACAGTTAAATAAGAAAATGAAAACATATTTGTAGACGTTTCAAAAAGCCTAGTTACAATTAATATGAAATTGCTGCAATATATTACTAAATATATATTGTTCCCTACTAGCACACAACATTGTGGCAACGTTGTCTCAACGATGTTTTGACATATCGCGGCAACTTTCATAAATCTTAGCGGACATATCCCACGTTGTAGCAACAATGCTCCAACGTTTCAACAACTTTTATAACAACTTTGTAACGTTGTCAAAACAACGTTGCCACGACGACGAATTATTGAATCAGGTTTGAATAGCTACGAAAAAACATATTACAATATTTAAATAAAGTAATCATTAAGATGTTAACATTTGAATGTTAATTGAGGAGCTGGATGCAAGAACACGCCGAGCGCGGCGAATGGATAGAGGAGGCGGAGAGAAATTAAGAAATTGACGTCACCGTGACCAAATTTTTTAATTTGCCGAATTTAATTTAAAAAAATACTGTCGTATGCAGAATTAAAAGATGCAACTTTTTTCTATTTAATGTTTTTCTGTACGATGTACAGATCAAATGAAAAAAATTAAGAATATAAAGATAAATAAAGATATTTTATAGCATCAAAAAGCAGTTATTATATTTAAACCATTTTTATGCTGTAGTTGGATACAATATTACAATGCGATTTTCAATAAATAACAAAGACGGCCAGATTTATGCCGCGAAGCAGATGACCATTACGGCGACGAAGTCGATGTTCATTTGTTTACAATTTCGTTGTTTATATTTATGAGTGTACACAAAATTTATTTCTCTGATTTTGGCGCTTGCTCTATCTGCGAAATTTTTTATCCAAATAAGCTGAAATTTTTAAGAAATTATCTTCAAATATAAACGAACAAATCTCTCGCTGGAAGTTTGCGAAGTCTAAGACTTTACAACACACTTTCGGGTACTAAATACTGAAACCGTATTAAAAGCTTGTTATTTACCTTAAGTTCAATTGTTGTATAAAATTTGTTTAAAGTAGAATTTGTTACAGGTTTATATTTATCGTTAGACTATATTAAGTATCTGTACGAAAAATCAGGGAATTTCATTAAGATTTGTCAAAGTTACAGCGATTCAATTTTGAAAAATGGATTAAAAATCTGTTCTCTAAATTTCCAGTTCTTAATTTTTTTTCATCTGATCTGCACATCGTACAGAAAAACATTAAATAGAAAAAAGTTGCCTCTTTTAATTCTGCATACGACAGTATTTTTTTAAATTAAATTCGGCAAATTAAAAAATTTGGTCACGGTGACGTCAATTTCTTAATTTCTCTCCGCCTCCTCTATCCATTCGCCGCGCTCGGCGTGTTCTTGCATCCAGCTCCTCAATTTACTTACCTATCGTTCACTGCTTCCATGTTGATTAAAACTAACAAGGGGTGTACATGACCTCCGGGAAACGGATCTCATCCTAACTTTGGTATGTCTTTTATAATATAAAAATATGAAGAAAGCCAAGTTATCTCTTGCCAATGGCCACTTTTACGGAAGTTATTCGACATCCAATAATAATAGCAGTAAAAAATACTTCCAATTCGGTCGCTTATAACTCGAAAACAAATAAAGATAAACAATTGAACCAAAAACCGGAAGAAAGTTGAGTTCAAGTAGATATGGTTTAAAAAAAGAAGTTCAAATTGCTTTATTTCAAGCAAAGTTATGAAGAAAATAAGAAATTGAAGATTATTAAGCCAAAAGAAACAATAAATTTTTCATATTAAATTTTGACTTAATAATCTTTAATTTCTTATTTTCTACATTACTTTGCTTCAAATTAAGCAATTTGAGCTTCTTTTTTTTTAAACCATATCTATTTGAACTCAACTTTCTTCCGGTTTTTGGTTCGATTGTTTTTTGAGTTATCCCAAGTGAAAATAATTTATAAATTTTTTATAAAAAATTTATAAAATACATTTTATACAATTTTTATAAAAAATTGGCCATATAAAATTTGTATAAAAATACTTGTATAAAATTTTTTTTGTAGAAAATATATAAAAGGACTGTGTTAAAAATAAATTAAACGTATTAATCAGTTACACCGTCCTGCAGTAACGGATAAAAAAATTTAGTTGGAACGACCGAGAGGTTACGGACACAAAAATCATGAGTAATTCAGTGCGACAAAGATTACTGCTGCCACCGACGATATTGATAAAAATTGTAACAGTTCCTTCTTTAGTGTGATTTGGCTAAAAGTTTTGAACGCCATTCCCGTTTTGATTGATTTTTTCAAAGTTGTTGCATCCGGCGGTCTCTTAACATCGACCTGGACATTGTGAAGGTTAAACGGGGTCTGATCAAATGTTTTGTTCTGTGGTTGTCAAGACAGTTTTCAACTTTTTCATTAGCAACCAAAGAAAAAATTGAATATTGACTTGACAACCACAGAACAAAACATTTGATCAGACCCCGTTTAACCTTCACAATGTCCAGGTCGATGTTAAGAGACCGCCGGATGCAACAACTTTGAAAAAATCAATCAAAACGGGAATGGCGTTCAAAACTTTTAGCCAAATCACACTAAAGAAGGAACTGTTACAATTTTTATCAATATCGTCGGTGGCAGCAGTAATCTTTGTCGCACTGAATTACTCATGATTTTGGTGTCCGTAACCTCTCGGTCGTTCCAACTAAATTTTTTTATCCGTTACTGCAGGACGGTGTAACTGATTAATACGTTTAATTTATTTTTAACACAGTCCTTTTATATATTTTCTACAAAAAAAATTTTATACAAATTTTATATGGCCAATTTTTTATAAAAATTGTATAAAATGTATTTTATAAATTTTTTATAAAAAATTTATAAATTATTTTCACTTGGGATAAGCGACCGAATTGAAAGTATTTTTTACTGCTATTATTATTGGATGTCGAATAACTTCCGTAAAAGTGGCCATTGGCAAGAGATAACTTGGCTTTCTTCATATTTTTATATTATAAAAGACATACCAAAGTTAGGATGAGATCCGTTTCCCGGAGGTCATGTACTCCCCTTGTAAGTAGTTATTGTATATATACTGTATACTTATATATGTTTGTATAGTATATGTATTGTAGTATATATACATTGTATATACTATATATATATATATATATATATATATATATATTCTCTCACATTTTTTGTCTACTAGCAGAAAAAAAAGCTCAGTAATGGTTTGTATGCTAATTGGGTGCAATTTTCAATTTAATGCAATGTACTTTGCTAAAAAACATATAAAATTAACACGTAAAATTTTTAGCTTTATGTTTTAACTCGCTTTTAGTCTCAAATACCAATTAAACAATGATTTTTTTAGATTTTCAATTTAATAGGTTAAGTATAATTTTTACATTGAAATGGTCAATCACTACTATTTCTTACTACTTTACTACTATACTTTTTCTTTTTAATTATTTTATTTATGATATTTAAGATTCGATTTATCCGTTATGTTTCCTGCGGTTAATGCTGCACTATATGCAGCAGTGCTCGAAGAAGTCGAAAGAAATGAGCGTAAGGAACTAGTTCGTATTATAAAACATTAAGAGACATTTCAAATCCATTTCTGCTCGATTCTAAATACTTTCGCAAGCATTACAGGTAAGTAAAATATATATGGACTACTTCACGTCAAGTGTATTTATTTTTAACACCTAAAATATTTTTTTCTATTTTCTGGAAGATATTTCCAGCCTGTTTTCAAAATTTTAATTAATAGTAATCGTTGAATTTCGTGCAGGTGTTAAAAAAATGTTAATAACAGCATTTTAGCAATAAATGAATTTATATTATTTTTTAACCTCTTAATTTAAATAATTACAGATTAACACCTGCGTTAGCTGTCTCTTTAATTGATGCATTGAAACCGCATATGCCAGCAACTCAACGAAGTACAGGTATACCTGATTTCCTACAAATTTTATCAGCGATAAGATTTCTAGCAGAAGGATCATTTCAAAAAGGTACGGCAAATGATATTCACCATCCAATGAACCAGTCATCTGTAAGTCGATGTACAGATAGAGTTGTAAATGCTCTATGTGCCGTACAAAATGATTATATACGTTTTCCTCAAACGAGAGAAGAGAGGCAAACTGTTTCCAATAAGTAAGTTTAAAAAATTTATTTTTTTTTTAAACAAAAGAATCCATTAATGAAAAAACCCTGTTTATCAGGCACTCGGGCATGTTTTCAGCAATATATGTTACCACAAATTAATGAAAAATTGTCAAAAAAATCACTTAAGTTTTAGTACTCGTGAAAACAAAAAAATCGAGTGATTTTTTTCAATTTGATTTGTTCAATTTGATAAACAAAATTTTTTTTCATTTTTTGGACTTATCTCAGGCTTTTCCCTTTAATTTATATTTAATTATTTTTTTATAAATTATGAAGAAAAATAAAATAAACTATGAAAATATAATTATTATCAATTAGTTGATGAAATTGACAGCTTTAATTAATTTTGCAGATTTCGTAGCTATAACAGAATTCCAGGTATCATTGGACTGATCAATTGTTTTCTTATCACTTGTGTTCGACCATCAGAAAATGAAAAGGCATTTTTTAATTATAAAGTTGGTTCAGCAATGAATGTGCAAAGTAGCAAGATGTCATCTTTTGTATTATTTTAGAGCCCAGGATGAAATTTATTTTTCCAGAAAGAGCTAAGAAAAGCTAATAAATTTTATAATCAATTTATAATATGCAGATTTTGGACTCTATTAATAGTTAGTAAGAATTTATAACTTTTATTAGCTCTTCTTAGCTTTTGCTAGATTTTATTAGTTTTCAGGTTTTTTTCAAAAGCAAAAGAAATGTACTTAAAAAAGCTAATAAGTACTAATAACTTTTTTAAGTTATTATATACAGTAAATAAGTATTTAGAATTTTTATGAATATTTACCAATAGCAATCTTTTATTAATAGCTTTTGTTTTTTTGCATATATCACTTAGAAACAGCTAAAAACAGTTAAATACAGGAAAATGCAACAGTTACTATTAGTGTCATTTTGTCGTTTTTCACGATATTTTCGAAATACAAAAATCTAATAAAACCTAATAAAGCTTAGAAATATTTACGAAATTTTAAAAATAACTAATAAAAGCTTATAAACATTACCAAATTTTTTAAACTATTCCTAGAGTCCAAAATCCGCACTTTATAAAGTGTTATGTAAATCTAATAAAAGCTAATAACTTTATTAAGTATTTATAGACATTATACACATAAAAGATTGCAGCAAGCTTGCTGGAAGCTTGCGTGTAAGTTTCGGAATCTATTTGCAAGATTGTGTGAAATATTGTTGCAAGCTAAAATATGTCGCGACATATTCATGGTCACAATCTTCCACGGAATCTTGCAGTGAACTTCCAGGATAACTACCTGCAAGATTCCTCGCAAGATTCCGACAAGCTTGCTGCAAGATTCTGAAAGGTGTCTGCAAGCTTACTGGAAACAATTCCGGTAACTTTATGCAAGTTTTCAGATAAAACAACAGAAATGTTGCTAGCAATATTGTATAAAACTTTTGGTAAAATATTGCTGCAAGGTAAGATTGCCAGCCATAGACGCGGTCTCTCACGGCATCTTGCAGTAAACTTCCAGGGAATCTTCCTGCAAGATTCCTCGCAAGATTCCGACAAGGTTGCTGCAAGTTTCTGAAAGGTGTCTTCAACCTTGCTGTAAGCATTTCTGAAAATTTTATCCGACAGAAAGATTTCTAGCAATATTATCTAAAGCTTTAAGAAAGGTTTTAGAAAACTTTTTGAAACATTGCTGCAAGCTAAAAACCCGACGAACATCCATGGTCATAATTTTCGTCGGAATCTTTCAGTGAACTACCAGGATAACTCCCTGCAAGGTTTTTCGGAAGATTCCAACAAGGTTGCTGCAAGATTCTGAAAGGTGTCTGCAAGCTTACTGGAAACAATTTTGGAAAATTTATGCAAGTTTTCACTTAAAACAACAGAAAGGTTCCTAGCAATATTGTCTAGAGCTTTACGAAAGATTTCAGAAACCGTTTTAAAATATTGCTTGAAATATTGGTCACAATCTTACATGGAATTTTTATAGAAACATCCGTGCAAGATTCCCCGCATGATTCCTACGGGACGACTGCAAGGTTCTGAAAAATTATTACAATTTTGCTAGAAGCATTCTCCGAAACTTTATGTAAGTAGTTAGCGAAATTTTAAGAGAGAAATTATTCCTCAGCTATTCATAAATGCATATGTGATATTTCGGGATCTTTTCTTGATTGCTGCAAACTAAGAATCGGCATACATGTCTGGTCTCTATCTTTCTGTAACTATTGCAGTAATTTTTCAGAAAATAATTTTTCTGGCTGTAAACCAGCTGATTTTACAAATCTTAATTTTATTACATACATTGTTGTTTGCAATATCTATTTAGAATATTTAATAAATTGCAGTACTTAAATTATAGTAACCTACCTTTAGTAACCCCAATAAAATTGCAGAGCGATTTTTTTCAAATAATTAATTTAAAATTAATTTTCTCTTCAAGAATATTGTGGTATAAAATTGATCTGTGTAATTAGGTAAAATCTCAATTATTTAATAATAGTACATTACGATTTAACTACGCAAAATAGGTGATACCCACAAGAAGCGGGTTTACAAAAATACGAGTGTGGGAGTCACCTATTCGCACGTGTATCGCATAATACTATTTTTCCTAACTCCGTGCGCAAAATCGAATTTTGAATTAAAAGGATGAGACAAAGGAAAGTTCACAATTTATTATAGATTTAAGACTATTTATTTTAAATAAAATTATAAATTATTATAAGTACGAATAATATATAAAATATATTATAGATGAATATAGAATATTATCTAATTATCTAATCCGAATCACGTTCAGGAGATAAACTAATGGTTTTAAAAGCTCCTCGGTTTTTTGATTTACCACTGAAAAAATATATGTAGATATATAAAGAAAATATTCATAAAGTTATTCATTAACAGTAGAAATATATACAGTGTCACCTCTAACAAGAATGTCTCACTCTTCGTACCTCACATATCTTATAGGCAGGGAAAAAGTTAACTCTAATCGAAAACCCGGTAATTTTTATTAAGGCCTTTGAGTGAGACTTCTCGACATTGAATTATATCCTACTGTATTTTATAATAATCAAATATTAACCTTTGGTATCTCTTCAAACGAGTGTTCGATTGGTCAAGCCACGAACTTATGGCTTCCTTTATTTCGTCGTCGCTCACGTCAGAGTAATCCATACGACAGGCTTCTAATAAAAATAAAATTAAGAAACGAGAATATAATTTCTATTAAATAATGGTTATTAAATTGTGATATAATTCGAAAAATAAACAATTTTATTAGAACATATACAACAATAATAAAAAGTTCTGTTCCATGTATTAAATATCGTTTTCGATATAGTATGCGTAAAATCTGCATCGAAAAATATAATTCGCAACGTGTGCGTTGCAAAGTTGTAGATTTTTACGCACTTCTTTCGGAATATACTACTTGAATACAGTGTGCGTAAACTCCCGCGTAGAAAAAATTTCGTAGGTAAATTATTGGAAATTATACCATTGGAAAATCATGGTTACATCAATGCAAAAATTTGTCAAAATCATTGCTAATGAGCAACAAAAAAAATACATTTTTAAATCAAAATATTCCTCTTTAATTGCAAAATCGTGGCATTTTTGGTGAAAGCTTTTCTGGAGAAATCAGTCATGAAAATCCCATTATTTTTTATTGATAAATCCTTGTTATTTTTTATAATTACATAGAAGAAAGCTTGGAAATTTTTTGATGTCGATGTCAACTCGCAGAGCAAATTTTCCCATGAAAAGACCATGTATTTTCTAGTGGTAAATCGTGGCTTTTTTAATAAAATTTCCTGGAAAAATTATTGCATTTTTTTGGCGAGGAACGTCAACTCGAAGTGCAAATTTTCCCATGAAAATGCTGTGTATTTTCTAATAGTAAATCCTTGCTTTTTTTTATCAAATTTCGTGCAAAAGCATGGCATTTTTTCGGCCATGAACGCCAACTTAAAGCGCAAATTTTACCATGAAAATGCCGTGCTTTTATTATTGGAAAAACAGTGCTTTTTATTAAAATTTTGTGGAAAAACATGGCATTTTGTTGGCAACGAATGTCAATTTTAGGCGCAAATTTTCCCATGAAAAATGCCGTGTATTTTCTAGTGGTATATCCTTGCTTTTTTTATCAAATTTCGTGGAAAAGAATGGCATTTTTTTCGGTGATAAGCGTCAACTTAAAGCGTAAATTTTACCACGAAAATGTCGTGCTTTTTTTATTGCTAAATCCCTCCTTTTTCAAATTCTGTGGGAAAAACATGGTATTTTTTTTAAACGTCAGCCTATTTTTTTAGTTTAAAACCCTTGTTTGTTTACAAAAACTTTTGTCGAAAAAGTATGGCATTTGTTGTGATGAACGTTAACTTAAGGGTTACATATTTCCACGAAAACTGACTACCTTTTGCCTCTAAGTTTAAACCTGAATCGTTTACTTTCATTTTATGAATTTTCTAACGAATATTGTTCTTTTTTGTATAGTATTGTAAGATAGCAAATACAGAAGCTATTATTCTCAAGGCCGTCTGTACAAATATTTTTTTTAAAAGGTAGGTGCAATTACGATTAAAAATATTACTTTATTAACTTTAATTCATACAACATTTAAACAATAATAGATACCAATAATTTCTAACTTAAAACAATAACGAATAATAGATTAATATCCAGATATCTTGATTGGTTCTTGATCTATGAAGTACTCTGAGATTTTTTCTGAAAAATACAGTAATGGACATTTAATAAGTTTATCATTCATTAATTAAAATTAAAGTTAAGTAATGAATTATATTTAGTTTACCTTAGATTTTGTAGTTCCGTTTCTTTCATTCTTTTTAGGGTTACGCAACGTTGTACACTGGTTACAAAGTATGGCCATGAATTCTTGAAATGTAATTTGTTTTGTTACATGTCTATTAACATACCCTGACAATAGCATTATTAATTAAATATATAATTTATTACATTTGCAGAGAAAATAACTATTAAATTAATAAATAAACATACTTACAAAATATTACATTTTTAATATCCTGTGGTATCGCAGCCCTATTTTTATTACCCTTAGGTACTAATTTTTTTAAATTTTCTTTGCCGACGAGATAAAGCATTAATCGTCTTGTCATTTCAGCTGGCCTGTCATTAAGACGCTTAGCATCAGCAAGACTTAAAATATCTATAAATAAACCGGTTTCGGGCTTTATTTCTACGGCTCCCTTTCTTTTTCGATAAGCCGGCAAGTCGAAATTAAATAAAATTTCCTGAAAAAAAATGTTTTTATTAAGAAATAATTCTAAGAAGTATATGAGTATAACTTACTACCTGCACATTTTCATCCTCTTTACGTAGTTCTTGCAAATCTTTTGTCACATTTATTAAAGAAAATATCGATTTATCAATAGCTATAAATATAAAAATTATAACTTTTTATAGTACATATACAATAAATATTACATGAATACTACTAATTATAAAATAAGTTTCTACCTAATTTCATTTTCTTACAGCTTGGGCAGCCTTTTCCTTTTTCTTCATGGTCAAATTCATTTTCTAACTCCTGATCATTTTCATTATTCGGTTGCGTATATGACTCGTACATAAAATCCTCATCTTTTGACTTTTCCGATTCTCTTTCGAATTCGTCGTTTTCTGTCACCCTTCTATCTACCTTCTCTTCGTGATCTACATTATATAATACTTCTTCTTCAGAAATTAATTTATGTTTTTTGCTGTTCATGTCGTGCTTTTGATTAATTGATTTTATTTGACTTAAAGATTTTCTTTTTTCATCCCTTAATTCTTGGACACTGTTACGTTTATTTAAATTTTCCTTAACTTCCATCAAATTTTTAAGTTTGAAATTACTTTTTGTCACAATCCCAGATTTTAATTTCTTATTTGTCATTTCTAATGTTTAATAAATAGTTAATAAAAATTCGCAGTAAAAATTTTTATTTTAAGAGATGTATAAAAGGAAATACCTTTATTGGCATTCACTTCTTGTGCTTTTTTATTTGGTATACCGGATGGTCCAGGATTACTATTTAACACTTCCTCATGCTTTGCCATATCAAAAATAGATTTCTTGTTATGCACATTTTTATTTAAATTATTAATTGCTGCGGCTAGATTTTTTTTTTTAGTTTTTGCATTTTTTTTCTCTTCAATCAATATTTTTTCTATATCTGTCAATAACCTTCCATCTGTACTAACTTCTAACGACTCAAGATAATCATAATCATCTGTAAACGAAATTGAATAAATGAAGAAAGGCAGGTCCTCAGAAATATTTTTCCTTACATATTTTAATTTGTATGGTATGGAGTTTAATAAAACAAAACTTACTGCTTTTTTTCAATATACGTGCTTTATATTTTTTCGTTCCATATATTACTTCAGCTTCGTCGTTTTCCTCTTTTCCTTCGTTTAAGTAATCTGCACTAATAACAGCTTTCGTTTTACTTTTTATAAAATATATTAAATAAAACATCTTTTATATTTATCTATAACCCTTAGTTATATCACGACTAAATCAAAAGTTTGGTTAAGTTTCTAAAAAAAAAAGCATCGTAACTCTCGACGTGAAATGTGCAATTATAATTATTTTTATGAATTTTATATATATTCAAAGATTCGATTTTTTTTATAAACTTAACCAAACTTTTTGATTAAACATATAACCGCGAAAAGAACTGGATTCAAGCATCGAATTCGACAAACTATATGCACACTAGTCAGCAAGTAAAGGTAACGATTATTATAAAATACGACTACTTGTAATTTTCAATGACGACTATATTACTATTATATAAGTATATTTTACTGTATACTATTATTATATTGTATAATAGTTATTTTTGATATTTTATCCTAATGTTCTTTAAAAAGCTATTAATTTCGTTTATATTGTTACGTCAAACAGTCATGCTATTATATTTTAATTCACTTGCTAGATTTAATTCATTATGCATTGAATTTAATTTACATCGTTTGGAAAAATAAAGCGAATGGAAAATTCTAGGCTAAAGTAAACCCAAAAAAAAACTCTTCGAGAAAGGAGTCATATTTCCCTTTTTTATGACTTTCAGATGCATCGGTCAACTGTCGCTCGGGCATCTGCTTTCTTTCAATTGATTTTATTGCTTAAAGATGTGCATGGCACTTTTCTTGGGTTTTTCCCAACGCTTAAACCTTCCAATCGTCTAACTTTTATTACTAAGAATTACAATCAAGAACTCAAATTTACTTGTTTTAAAATATACTATATTTATTAATAACTAAACGTTACTAGACGTAACACCCGACGCCTTAAACGGTTGCTAGGTATAAAAAAAATATACGTAGCAATCGTTACTATTCTCCATCACAAAATCAATCTACTTATAATTGAAAGAAACTCTTCTCGCTGGTTGTGGCTGAGTCCTTAGGTACTACACTCCTAGTACTTGGTGTAGGATTGATGTCCAAAACGTCTTCCTTTACTTTAGTTAGTAATTCTACGTTAGTAGGTTTGTTTATGTTTTCTTCTGGTTTTCTGCCTGCGTGGATTAAGCAATAAGCCAGTGAACTCCATACAGCTCCTAATAGATGAATGGACCATCCATAGACTTGGTGAAGTAGGTATCCATTGATTACCATACTAATAATCATTTTTATTCCATGAATTATCACTAGAATTGCTATTACTCCGGCGCTGGCTGTACCAAAGGTGATAAATTTTCCCCATAGTCTTCCCCATGCTGATTCCACAATCTTTTCCATAGCTTCATCGTTGAGTAGTTTACTAATGGTTCCTTCTTGATCAGAAATAGGATGTCCTTGCATTTCTCTCGCTACGTCATTTAATAACGCGGATTTTTCAACAGGAAACATAATATGATCTCTTAATTGATTAAGATCACTCTCAGTATAAATACCGCTTGTAGCTAATGAGGATGGGTTGATATACTTCCATGTAGATTTCGTCAATGGTTTAATGATGATGGGGCTGTGAGCTTCAGTAACAGCTGGCAGAATTTTATACCATTCACTACCAACTTGATAATATGAAGGTAACAATTTATTGCAAGATACTCTCGTTCCTTTTGCCTTGAGAACATGCGTTCTTGGTGTTAGAAATCTTGTGGTATTTTTATAAGAAACTTGTAACTCAGCATAACAAACTGTATCTTCTTTTATCTTAACCTCAACAGGAACACATTTAATAACATGGACAACTTCTCCCGCAGTAACTGCCATATATCCTGGTCCCTTCATTAAATTATAAGCAAATTGATCAGGTGCTTGAGTGGCGATAGCTAAGGAATTTTTAAGAGTTTGACGTTCTAAGTCACATTTTTGCATTAATACATCACGATAAAGTTGCTTAATTTGAGTTCTTAAATGTTTTTCAACGTATACAAACTTTGAATTAACATACGCAAAAATATCTAAATTAGTAACGCTTTTAGTAGTACGACTAGCAAAAGACTCACCCTTAATAGTTTCAAAAATTACTAACTTAGGATGTTCAGTACGCATAATAGTATAACCGCATACAGATTCTTCCTTACTAATAGATAATGCGAAAGTAATATCTTGAGTAGATATGGAATATACCGTAGGTTCTCTTTCCGGTGAAAGATCAACAATTTTATTTGCGTATCCTTCATACAGAATACTAAATCGTGAAAATTTGCAGGAATCAACTGGAATTGGATTCCAAAAAGAATAACCATCTTCCATATCTAAACAAGAACCTTCAGATAAATGACACGAAGTACCGGATTGTAAATATATCTTATTATTATTATTATCAACGCGCGCAACGTGAGTCTTGAGTGTAACCTTGACAATACCTTGAACGACGACTGATGGCCAGGATCCATAGGGATCTGCGTAAGATGCTCCACTGCAGGAACCATCTTTATCTACAGTTCCAGCAAAAACCATAGGATAACTTGACGTTCTGTTTATTCTTAAGCCACTAATGATGCCGTTATAACCAATTTTTAAGATTCCGGTAGCATGTGCTTCTTGACATCTCTCACGACTTATGTCAAGGATGAATTCAGCTTGGCTATTAACTACTTCTGAATTATAAGATTGCCATCCACAATAATAAGCAGTTCTGCGAATCTCCACTTTGCATTGTATTACGGAATTATCTAGGAATTCATTAATTTGAAGTAACTGTAGGTGTTTTTTAGTTACGTTCAAATTATCACTTGGAATATCGCACGGTCCTACATCTAATAATGATAAGGTCGTAATATTTAACGACCTAGCTCCGCAATCAAATCCTATTAACGCGTTGACCAAAGGTAGTAGAAATAAACATATTATAGGAGAATTCATCTGAAATCAGAAGGAAATAAATTTGTTTTTCATTCTGAATCTAAGCGAACCTTTCTTTTCTTAGGTTTCAACTTCGATTCACGATTAATATAAGAAATTCTTAACCGATTAGCATGTACTATTTTTTGTTTTTTATAAAATTGAATTTTAATATTATTTTTATTGATTATTTCTAATATTTTATGAGGGCCAGTATAATGATCTCCGAACTTATTAGGTTTTGGTCCTTTTAGTAAGAATACAAAATCTCCTACTTTAAAATTTTTTTCATTTATTTTTCGGTCATAATATTCTTTAGATTTATGTTTACTTTGAACTAAATTATCATAAGTTAATTTACGTATCCCATTTAATCTTGTTACTAGTTCCTTGATATATCCTTGATAAGTAGGTAATAAATCTGCTTCTCTTAAAGGTTCATTTGATGGTAATCTTGCCAAAAATCCGAATACAACTTCAAATGGTGTATGTCTCGTACTTTCATGTACACAGGTATTATAATTTAATATTGCTATTTCGACCCATTGATCCCAATTATTATCCTTTTCGGTGTATTGTTTTAAAAATTCACCCAGAGCATGGTGTGAACGTTCAAGTGCCCCATTAGATTGTGCGTGGAACGATGTCGTTTTAATTTGTTTAATCTTGAATCGTTTCGCAACCCTCTGCATTAACGAACTTAAAAAGTTACGCCCTTGGTCTGTTAAAATGACCCGAGGAGCTCCGAAAATACACAAAAATCTTTTAATAAATGCGTCAGCTATAGTTGAAGCTAATGCATTTGGTAAAGGTACCGCTACACAAAACTTTGATAATTGATCTTGAATAGTTAGTATATATTCATTATTCAAAGTAGTTTTACATAATGGTCCAACAATATCTAAGGCCACCTTCGAAAACACAGTTCCAGGTGTATCCGTTATTACCATAGGTTGCTTTGTTTTTAATCTAACTAATTTCTTGAGTTGACATTCTAAACATTGCTGTATTCGCCTTTGTATATCTCCCTTAAGATTTTCCCAATAATAATACTGTCTTACTCTGTTAAATGTTTTAGATACACCTCTATGTCCACCGATAGGAGATGTATGAAATTCGTAAAATATACTATCTCTTTTATCTTGAGGAACATATTGTAAAGTTCCTTTACAAACAATTATCTTTATATTATATTCTTGAAATATAGATTTAATCATATCTATAATATCGCTCCATGGTAAATTCTCGATATATTTATTTTTAGCAATACTAATTTGACTAATGTTTTTATCTTTTAATGCTTTGCATAGGTTATTAAGTGCTTTATATATATTTGACTTAATAATTGACTGGGATTCAAATTCATTTCCTCGTATGCTTAATCCAAAATAATATTTATTATTTGATTTTTTATATTCGGAAAAACTTCCAATACCAACATTTTGTTTTTCAGGTATTATATTTCTTTTTATCAATTTTTCTGCTCCAATGTCACATGGTTTACCATTGGATGTTATAAAGTAAATTATATTATCATTTCTATATTCTAATAATTCTTTTGTTTCAACAATATTAAATTTTATATCAATTTTTTCTTCTTTATTCATTTTTTGAGAATCTTCAGAGTCTTCAGTTTCACTATTTTCAGATATACTTTCTTCTTGTCCTTTTATAGGTTTCCTTTTCTTGTAATATTCTTCCATAAATGATGTTTCAACATCATTATTAATTGAATTATATTCATGTTGAAGATTTGTAACTTCATTATTTTCATTATTTATAATACTTGCTTCAATATCTCCATCACTTAACTCGCTTTCTTCATAATTTATTGTTTTATTATTATATCTCTTTAAAATTGATCTAGATTGATTATTTTGATTATTCTCCTTGTTAATTATATCTTCTTCTTTTAATAATTCTTCATTTTCTTTTATTTGATCACAAATTTTTGATTCTTCAGTTTTTGATTTATTAAAATTTTTATTTTTAACATTTTTATTCCTTTTGTTTGGTTTGTTAATTACTTGACATTTCTCCCTTTCATCAGTTTGTTTTTCTTTATCTTCTAATTTCTTTTGTCTCCTAGTTACAACATTTACATCAAATTTTTCTACTGGGTTTCTAGACAGGGCGTCAGCATTTACATTTAGCTTCCCAGGTTTATATAAAATATTATAATCATATTCAGAAAGTTTAAATCTCCATTTCTGAACTCTAGTATTTAACTCTGCAGATTGAAACCAAATTAACGGTCTATGATCTGTTATAATTGTAAATTTTCTGCAAAAAATATATGGCCTAAAAGTTTTTACACTGTGTATCATAGCTAAAGCTTCTTTTTCGTAAGTATCATATCGAAGTTCAGGGCCTCTTAATACTCTTGATGTATAAGCAATTGGTTTATCCTTACCAATCTCTCCTTGAGATAAAATACCTCCTACTGCATAACCAGATGCATCCGTAGTTATTAGAAACGGTTTACTCATATCTGGAAATTGTAATAAAGGTGCTGTACATAATGCATTTTTTAATGTTTGAAAAGATTGTTCAATTTCTTCATTCCAAACAAAATTTTCTTCTTTTTGCAAAAGCTTAGTCATTGGTTTAGCTATTTTCGCGAAATCTTTAATAAATCTCCTATAATAACCTGCTAGTCCTAAAAATTGCTTAATATTTTTCCTATTCTTTGGCCTTGGATATTCTTTAACAGCTTCAATTTTCTTTGGATCTGGGTTTAAACCTTTTTCACTTAAAATATGTCCTAAGTAGGTAACTTCTCTTTTTAATAATTCACATTTTTCTGGCTCTAATTTCCAATTGGCTTTTCTAAGTCTGTCCATAACTAAATTAAATAATCTTTCATGTTCTTCTAAAGATTTTGCATATATAACAATATCATCCATATACACAAAAACTCCTTTTCCAATTAAACCTGCTAATGTAATTGACATAGCTTTTTGGTATTCAATTCCTGCACAACGTAGTCCAAATGGCATCCTGATAAACTCGTAATGTCCATTAGGAGTAGAGAATGCGGTCTTATGAGCATCTTTTTCATCTAGCATAATTTGATGAAAACCAGCTACACAATCAATAACACTATAAAATTTTCCATGTCCGATCTGATCAAATATATCTGTTATATTTGGTAATGGAAAATTTTGAGGAATCGTTTTTTCATTTAATGGACGAAAATCTAATACTACTCGCCATTTTGGTTTTCCATCTGAACCTGCTTTCTTAGGTACTACCCATAAACTAGTATTATATCCTGAACTAGATGGTCTTATAATGCCTTTTTTTAATAAATCCTGCACTTGTCTTTCTACCTCTTCTTTTAAGGCATGTGGTAAACGATATTGTTTTGTATTAACTGGTAGATCATCTGTTGTTGGTATCTTATGTGTAGTTATATTAGTAGCTGTTAATTCGTCTCCCTCTAAATGAAATCTATCTGCATTTCTTTCAATTAATTTAAGAGCTTGTTCTAATTCTTCACCCTTTAAATGATCTAATTTAATTTTTTCTTTTAACAAACAAACACGATTTGTAATTTTACATATTTTAACATTACCATCTATATTTCCCTGAGATTTAATAAAATATACCTTTATATTAATTTGTAAATTATCATTATCTACATTTAATAATTCAAATGTCTCTATATCCGATATTTGTTTAGTATATAGATTAGATAAATTTGTAAATTGAGTCGCATAATCGGATAGAACTATATTATTATTTTTAATTACGTTTTCTTTATTTAAATTATCTTGTGAATTTATAATCTTTATATTATTTTTATTAATCAGAAACATATTTAAATTAAAGTCTATTATTGCCATTGATTTTTCGAAAAATTCCGCACCAATTATTCCGTCACTATTAATAGCAAAATTATCAGGTATTACCTGAAACTTTATTTTTTCATCATATATAGTAAATTCTACTAACCCAAGAGTTTTCTCGAGTTGACCACTAATTCCCATTAAATATACCGATTCATTTGCATTTATTACACAATCTTCTGGTATTAAACTTTCTTTTATTAAATTACCTTCAGCACCGGTGTCTAATAAGAATTGAGTAACTGATTTTGAATTGGGTTTATAAATATTAATATACGGTAAACAGTTCATATTTGATAGATTAAGATTTACGACTCTACCAGTTTTTACGCGAAAATTAGGATTATTATTTTGATTAAAACTTACTTCTTGATTATTAATTATTAAATTTTTATTTTTAAAATCAATTATTGACTTACTATCATAAAAAATTTTGAGCCTAATATCCCACTGTAAGGTATCGGAAAATTATTTTCTACTACGTAAAATTTAGTTACATGATTGAATATATTTAAATTTACGGTTCCTAAAGTTTCAATAGCTATATTAGAAATTCCCGTTAAAATAACATTTTCATTCAAATTTATATTTATATCGTCCGGTAAAAATCCTATTCTAATTACATTTCCCTGAGAACCTGTATCTAGCATAAGGTCGATTATTTTATTTGTCTTTAAATCCTTTATTGATATATACGGGATAAGTTTACTAGCGGTTTCTAATTCAATGGTAAAAGTTCGGTAAATACGTCTTGAGTTTGAATGCAATTGGTTGAACGCGTTGCATTTGGTGTAGTCTCCCTTACCGCGTTCGCTTGCTGGAGACCCATCGCGTTTCCCGACTGAGTTCTCTCATTATATTGTTTTTTTCTACAAACTGAGATATCATGACCTACGGTTTTACAATAATCACAAGTCTTAACTTCCCCATTTCTTTTATCTCTACATGTGGCTGCTGTATGACCTATACGTTGACAAATTTGGCACGATAATTTAGCTCTGGCCTCAAACTGATTTTTAAAGAAACAATTCTCTGCTAAATGACCGGGTTTACTACATACTTGACAGTTAGACATAACTACTCTACACTGGGCAGCTGTATGACCGGGTTTATTACATCTTTGACACGAAAAATTAATATTATTTTGTCTCTTAAAAACCTTATTACATTTATCTGCCAAATGTCCAGGCAAGTGACATAATTGGCATTTAATAGTACAATTACTAGACGTATGTCCAAATCGATTACACGATTGACATTTAATATTTGCTTGATTTTTTAAAGAATAACATTTATCGGCCGTATTCCCATTACGTTTACAAAGCTGACAAACATTTGTAGGTTGAGATTTAAATTTACAATTATTATTATCATGCCCTTCCTTTTTACATATTGTACAAGTATATACTGGTTTTTTTATTGCCTTTACATTGGAACTTGAATCTATCTTATCTTTATTTCGATGTCTTAACGCAAGTTGAGCTTCTAATATTTTTTCAGCTTTAATCGCATTTCTCACAATATTAGTCATATCATCAGCATTCTCTAATTTATTTTCAATTTCTGGTTTTAAACCGCGTTTAAAACTTTCTATTATATTTTTCTCTACTGAAGTTCTAAAAACATCATCTATTGTATTATTATTATTTAATTTATGTACATCAGTTATTCTTCTACCTATATCTCGAATCCGATTTGCGAATGATATAACTGATTCGTCATCTCTTTGAAATTCATGGCCTAAATCTCCTTGTAATTGTTGTACAGTTTTTGCAGGGAAATAAATATTTTTTATAAATTCTTTTAGTGAATCGACATTTTTAAATGATTGCCCATGAATTGCTCTGCGTGCTTCACCAGTTATTTTTGATCGCAACAATTTAGTTAAATTTAATTCATTTTCTGGACCTATCATTTCTTTGGCTTCGTCACAGCCTTCAAAAAATAAACTAATAGATGAACTGCTTCCATCGAATTCAGGTACTATTTTTAACGCGTCTTTTAAAGGTACTGCTTGAATAACAGTATTCATTTTTGGCTCCGTATTATTAGCTGTAGTAGCCATTTTAACGTTATTTCTATAGTTATCTAATTGGTTTTTATCTTGCTTCTTTTGATCCTTAAGTTTTTGTAATTTTAAATTTTCAATCTCTTCTTGCCTTTTTAATACTAATTCCTTTTCTAACCTCGCTTCTTCAATTCGTTTTTGTATCTCTATTTCCCTATTCCTACGTTCTATTTCCCTTTCGGAATCACTCAATTCTTCGCTTGATTGTTCGGTGTCAGAAAGAATATTAAATGACTTATTATATTCTAAAAAGAAATCCTTCGCAGGTACAAACTCTTTGTCTATACTGGGTTCTAATTCTTTCGACCTATCAAAGTTAATATTTTCTACTATTTCTTTCTCTTTCCTACTTTTACTCCTAGTTCTTCTCGGACTATTACTCATTAATTACTTCAATTTTAAATTTTTCATTAAAGTTTCTATATTCCTAATCGCGGCTTCCTGTTCTAAAAACGTACTCTGGTATTCTGCTAATAAAATTTTTGTTTCTGCATTGGATTTAGAAAGAGCTTCCATCCATTTAAAGAAAAATCCTAATTTTCTCTCAATTCTCTCAATTTTACAACGTAATATCATACAATTAATTGCTAATGTTTGACCGTTGTCATCAAGCGATTCTAATTGTTCATTAATTTCCGTGTATCGATTTTCTGAAAATCCTGTTACAACTCTTCGTAAAGACATTTAATAAAAAAAAAAAAAATTATTTATTTAAATCTAAAACTCTGAATTGCTCAATTAATTCATCGACAGAATTATTTCTGCTACCAATTATACTATTGATCTCATTAATAATTTCTTTTATATCATGGTCAATTTTACTTAAATTGTTTATTTTTAAAGTATATATATTAAGTTTCTTTTCAACTTTATCAAATTTCTTTAAAAGTACATAATAATAATGATATAATTTACTATAATAAGTACTTAATTCGACAACGTAATCATTAATATCAGCTAATTGATCTTCTGTACCTTCAAAAATAATCTTTATAAAATCAGGCGTCATATAACTAATTATTAAATTAATATTTGTTACTATTGCTAAATTAATTAACTTCGTTAAAAATCGACCATTCTCCGTAGCTTTTGTAATACGAAATAGGATCTTGTGAGTAAGCCCAATATACTACTTCTCTATCCAAAGCAAAACCGTGATTATCGGTAGATATTATGGTTGGATAATTTTTTACTAAATTTAATAATTTATCATTCAATTCGAGAGGTGATTCAAAATATGTTGAAGGACATATGCAACCATCAGCTAATTGTAGATATGACAAGGATTTATTATCAGATTGAAAATATCTTAAATACCCTTGAGAGGTTCCTCCAGTATGAAATAAATAAACTTTATCAAAATATTTATTTAACTCATAAGTTAAGATTTTATAATAATATTTACAATGTAACTATCAGATTTCACTATAACACTAAAAAAATTTTAGTCTTTTATCTGAATTTGTGAAACAAGGTATTTGGGATACGGACTACGGAACTAGGAACATGCGTATATACCGTACAATTGGTACAGTGACGCAGCCTTACTATTTTGTTTTATTTCTGTCAAGTGACACTACCTGAAGTTCCAAATTATTTTGACAGGTAACCTAACCCTAAATAGAAAAAGAGCAAGATCTTGAAATATTTAAACAAATTTATATACTTTAAAAGATTTATTGTGAATAAAATTCTAAAATAAGCTGTTATTTATGCAAAGAAATATTCCTCATTCATACCTTTAACCATAAATGTAAATTTTAGTTGTACGCTGAATATAAATTTATTAATATTGCTTCCTTTGTATTAATATTATTAACTATTTATAAATTTTATTCAATTTAGACTATAATAATTGAAATATTCTAATTCTAACTACTAACATGGAGTTGAATTGAATAATAGTTGAATTTATTAAAATTTAGGGGTACGCTGGAAATATCATGTATGCACTTCTTGAAATTTATTTATTTATCCAACAATTTTATCATTTACATTAATACTCAATTTCAATTACAAAGGTTTCTTTAAATCTCAAAAACTTGATATAAAATGATCATTAGCATTTTCACAAAATTCTAAGTTATACGCTGATAATGCAAATCTTGTTTTCAGCTCTAATAACAAAAATATGATTTACAACAGATTGTTCATATAATAATCATTTACTTATTCATTATTAAGGATAGAAAACACATGGTTTGATTGATTTCAAGTTTTATTTAAGATTTTGACTATAAAATGTTGGATGTTAGAATTTTTCAAGTTTACGCTAAAATTGACATTTATCTAATTTTGAAAATTACTAGTTTAATTTACACAGACATAACAATTGTTATCTCTATTAGCTATTATTGTACTAACATTGAAATTCTAATTAGAATCTATCGACAGTTTAGATTTTACAGTAAAATTTTACTATAAACTGAGTAATAATATTTTATACAAAAATCAGGTTATACGCTGAAAACTCTAATATTGTTTCCAACTTATTAATTATAATATTAAGTTACATTAGTTTTTCAGAATTACAACTAATTATTTATTTATTATTAAGGAGAGAAAGTACAATAATTATTCAATTTGAATTTATTTTTATTATTTTTACTGGAAAAGTTGAATATCAAAATTTTTCAGGGTTACGCTGATGCTTGAAATAATTCTTTCAGCTTCCCTGACTACAATTTTGAAAATAAACTAGCTTTTATTATTGCAAATAGTTTATCATATGATATTAAAAATTAATTACAAATGTTATTATAACTAAACTTTATTTTTAAGGATTTTTACTAGAATTGTGTGTAAAAAAAAAAAAAATTTTTCCTGGTTACGCTAAGTACTAAAGGTAGTTTTTATTTGACTTATATGCAAATTATATTTTATTGTAATAAAGTAGGTATGTTAAAATAATTTAATCAATAATATTCCAGCTTGATGATTTCTTTAATTACTTACAATTGGTTATTGTACTTTTTTATCTATTATATTGATATTTCTGACTTCAAGAACTAATTTACAAAATTTTTAACATCTAATATTTGTTTGAATATAAATAATTATACTTGTTTTAAAAATGAATTTCAACTATACATAACCATATTAACTCTAAGGCTAATACTAAATTCTTATAATCAGTTAGAATTGAAAATACCTAAAATTCAGGGTTCGAAGGAATTCAAACTTTTTGAAAAATTTTTATTAATTATGGTTTTAACAACTGAATAACTATTTCTACCTTATTTTTATAGTGTAACTAACTGCTATTAATATAAAAAATAAAAATAATTACAATAGTATTGTTTTTAATACTAGGTGAGGAGTGGGGGTAGGGACCGATACAATCAATTTTCAAGCATATCAAATTTTATACTAAATTTACAGGTTTTTTATTCATCATAACACTGAAATTTTATAATAACCATTTCTTCCTAACAATATAAGTGTAATTTTATAATAAATCTTATTCTCTATAATACTAAATTTATAATTTTCTACTACTAAATTATACAATAACTCTTATTTAATATAGTTTATACATATTTAGCCTAGAATTATAAAAAAAAAAATCTATTTTTTTATACTGTTAATAAAATTCATGACCCAGAACTTATCCTTTTTTTCTATTTTCCAATCTTCTGGGTCATAACAAAACTTCGCGTCAAAACAGTCTTTACAATATTCGCTCTTAGGTTGAATTTGGCAACTCCTACAATAAGTGGTATCTCTATACCTTTTATTACTTATTTCTAATGGTAATCTTTTACCTTTTCCGAATTTAGGTAAATTCTTAAGAACTATATTTGGTTTTTCTACCCTTACAACCTTCGGTAATTTCCTTACTTTCTCTATTATTACCGATTCGTCTTCGCTATCTGATATTACAATTGATTCCGCGGTAATTTGGGAGTTCTCTTGAAAACTACTTTTTAGTAAGCCTTTTTGTACTTCTAAAGCCTTAGCTGATTCTTCTACATATTTCTCTAATTCGATAATATTTTCTCGCTGCTCTAAAATATTTTCTATGCGCGGTAAATTTTCTTGAATCGATTTATACGATATATTTATGTCTACGCCTAACAACGCGGCCCGTTCTTTCAATTTTTGCCTCTGCTCCCGAATTTTTTGCCGCTGATGTTTATTCCGGGCGCATCTCTTTTTTGTATTTTTATCGTTTTTTAAGAAAAATTTCTTTCCGGTCACTGCAACGAGAAAAAGAGGGAGAAAAAAAAAATTATTTTAAATTAGCTGCAAAACTATAATTATATATTAATTGACCTGGCGGCTCACTATATCCCTCCCGGGGCCTCCATTAATTTTTCTGTTACGTCAAACAGTCATGCTATTATATTTTAATTCACTTGCTAGATTTAATTCATTATGCATTGAATTTAATTTACATCGTTTGGAAAAATAAAGCGAATGGAAAATTCTAGGCTAAAGTAAACCCAAAAAAAAACTCTTCGAGAAAGGAGTCATATTTCCCTTTTTTATGACTTTCAGATGCATCGGTCAACTGTCGCTCGGGCATCTGCTTTCTTTCAATTGATTTTATTGCTTAAAGATGTGCATGGCACTTTTCTTGGGTTTTTCCCAACGCTTAAACCTTCCAATCGTCTAACTTTTATTACTAAGAATTACAATCAAGAACTCAAATTTACTTGTTTTAAAATATACTATATTTATTAATAACTAAACGTTACTAGACGTAACATATATAACAATCTTTTTTTTAAGTAGTAATATAAGTATTGCATGCGACACTGTAATAAGTTTTTAATACCATTATTTTATATTATTGGAATCTGCGAGACACTTATTTTACAATATATCTCACGATAACTTTTTAAAAAATTATATTCTACAATAACGTTGATTTTTGCAATGTTATAAAACATTATCTTTATATATACACCATGTATTATTCGACTAATCTCTAAAATAATCTTACTCAATATATTTTGTTTCTATTTAAAACTGTTTATAAACAGAAATAAGCATTATATTATCAATAGTTAATTATTATAGAATAAATGAAACAAGTTGAAATAGGTTATAATATTACATCTATAAAAGTAAACAAATAAAATTTTATTTTTAAAAATTATGTTTATAGGTTTAAAATGCCAAAAAGATCATTAGAGTCTTTCAGAAAATATTCTCGTGCAACTCAGAATCGAATTCTACGAAGTCGTCGGGATGATTCGGATATTGTATTAAGCGATAGAAGCAGCGAACGAAGTTTGTCGGCATCATCTGTAAATATAATTCACTATTTTTTCACTTTAATAGATAAATTAAAACAATTAAGGGAGTGTATCATTAATTAGACTTACGTGTAATATACCAAAATATACAACAACTAATTAACCTAAAAATTTGACAAAATGCACAGATTAAATACATAGTTCAATTTTATATTATGGTTTTTACTATTTTTTATATAAAATCAACCCCTTTTGTAAATAGAAATTACTGCTTGTGTATTTTGGGGTTCTCAATTTTTTAATGAAACGTATTTTCAAATTTTTATTTTTATTTTGAAACGTTGTTTTTAATAGAGAGAAAGCATTATCGAGAGTGATACATTTATGACAGACGATTCAGAATGCCAGCTGCATAGTAGTGACAGTAATTCAGTTGATAATAATAGTGAAATCCATGAAGATGTTTTTGCAGAACATGAAGGTTCTGATAATACTAATGATGACATTACTCAATCCAGTGTTAATGATGATCGTGGTAAATATACCTTTATGTAATTCAATACTTAATTTATTATATTGTCTATAAAGAAAAGAGTAATTTTATTTTAAGTAATAAGTAATAACATTAATTAACTTTAATTTTAGTTTAATTTTAGTATAAGTATAATTTAATTCTATATTTATTGTCAAATTTATTGCAAAATTAAAAAAAAAGTTCGAGTTTAATGACTGAAAAAGACTGTTAATTTAAATTGCTGTTTAAATTGTACTTTATAGATTCAGATCTTCTTAGCGAGAATGAATATAGCGAATTATTGCGTTGCGAAGATTCATCTTCAAGTTATTCTTCTGTTCAAAGTACCGATACAGACGATGACATACAAAGTGTACGTAATGATTTTGAAGACACAGATGATCCAGATGATGATCCAATATACGAAGGTGCTACAATATCTGTGAAAGAGAGCTTCATATCAATATTATCCCATGCAATTCGGCATAAATTAACGGGCGAAGCTCTGTCAGATTTATTAATTTTATTGCAAATGCATTGCTTGCAGCCAAATCTCTGTGCAAGAAGTTTATATAAATTTCGAAAATATTTTTCATCTTCTAAAAGTCCTTTAATTCGTCAATTCTATTGTCCGTGTTGCTTAGTTTTAATTAAAAATGAGAAAATTCCATGCATAAATTGTAACAAATTAATACCTAAAAATTCTTATTTTATAACTATGTCCATTATTGAGCAGTTATTAAAATTTTACGAACGACCGGATTTTAAAGAAAAACTTAATTATGAAGTAAATAGAGAAAAACAAAACGAAAATAATTTAGAAGATATTTTAGATGGCGATATATACAAGGGTTTAGCAGAACAAAATCAAATTTTGCATGATAAAAATAATATTGCTTTGTGTTGGTACACCGACGGTGTTTCTATTTACAAAAGCTCAAAATTTAATATATGGCCCTTTTTCTTTACAAATTTAAAACTTTGTCCATCAAATAGATACAAAGCCGAAAATTTAATAATAGGTGGACTTTGGTTTGGCGAAGATAAACCTGTACCTAATTTATTTTTACAACCGTTTCGAGATGAACTAAAAGAATTATATAATGGCATTACAGTAGGAGAAAATAAAGTAAGAGGTATTGTGATAGCTGGCACGTGTGATGCACCAGCGAAATCGCTATTTTTTAACATGACGCAATTTAATGGCAAATACGGATGTGTGAAATGTAAATTAAGAGGTGAATCGGAGAGTGGCCGATGGATTTATCCTTATCAAAAAAATTTGAGCATTCGTACTGATGTAGAAATTAAAGCATTTGCAGATGAAGCTAATTGTAAGAACGAACCTGTTTTCGGTGTAAAAGGTTCATCTGTCATACAACTATTCGTATACGAGCCAATAAGAAGTACTGGAATTGATGTGATGCACTGCGTATTCAGTGGCGTTACTAATCAGCTGTTAAATTTATGGTTTGGTAGCGAATCAACAGACGAAGAATATTCTGTAAAATGCCACACCAAAGTCGTAGATTCACGCCTCTCTGCTATAAAACCTCCTTTTTTTGTACAAAGGCGACCAAGAGACATTGAAAATCATCTTAATTATTGGAAAGCGTCCGAATTGAAAAATTGGTTTTTTTATTTTTCAATTGTAGTGCTCAAAGACATACTACCCGAAATTTATTATAATCACCATAAATTACTAGTATTGGCCATATTTTGCCTCTGCAAAACGTCAATCTCTTTTTTAACAGTAACTACACGGAGAGAAGAAACAAACCAGCGTTGTATGAACGTTTTTGCAACCGTTACCCGCCGTGAAATCGTGCTATGGTTGCGCGATATCCATGCTACTTTTGTGTGATTCCATACCACGTTGGTATGATCGTCATACTATTGCTTGTTTAGCCACGCCCCCTGCGCGTTTTCACCTATGATGCCTATGGAAACTTTTGGCAGGGCGGCCATACCATCGCGGTATGACATCCTGCAACTTTGCCCTGACAGCCTAACCTACAACGCTAGTCTGTTTCTTCTCTCCGTGTACAGCAAAGAATTTATTACACAAATATGTAAAACAGTTTGAGAGATTGTATGGTAGAAAAAATATGTCATTTAATTTACACCAACTACTGCATTTACCGCAAATTGTAATAGATTTAGGGCCCCTTTGGACAGTCTCTTGTTTTCCTTACGAAAATATTAATGGTAAATTAAAATATTTAGTGAATAGTAGCAATTCCCCACAATTGCAAATTTGTAATTCACTTTTCATGCTAATAAATTCATTCAAATTAATAAGTTCATTGGAAGAAGATAGTTCAGCATATAATTTTTGCAAACGCCAATCTTTGTGTAAAAATAAATTTAAATCAATTAAAATTGATACCTCAGTTTATATTATAGGTACTCTCAAAAGAATTTCAGAATTAGAAAATCATCCCTTAATCTTTAATATTGCACAAAATAAAAATGTTTTTAAATTTTTAAGGGTTCTAAAACAAGGCTACTTATATACCTCAGAAGAATATCCTAGACAAATTGTTACATGCTCTAAGTTTGTTAAATATTTGAATAATAATTATTATAATTTTGGAGTTGTTCATTATTATTTTAAAGTTTCTAATTGTTATTGCCGAAAATCTTGTTTATGTGTGGGAGAATATTATGCAGTTATTAATAAATTGTCTATATTAGAAAATCTTTTAAAACTTCCACATCAACGATGTAATTTAGAAAGTTTTATTTATAAATGCGAAAAAAGCGACACAATAGATATTGTCGATATACGCAACCTGTTAAGTGTTTGTTTCTTTCTGCCAATTGAAAGTAAAAACGAATGGTTCATCGCTGAACCAGTTAATCTCACAGAAGACGAATGAGCTTAGTTGTAAATATATTACTGTACAATCAGGCAACACTATGTAAATATTATAATCATTAAAGATATAATAAATGTATACTTACGATACATATTGATAAATTGTAAATAATAATAAATTATAGGTTATTTGAAAATACTAATTAATAATTTTTGGAGAATTTATTACTTATATTTTAATGGATGTTTAATACGTATATTCCGCTAAAACATATTCCGCTTTTATATATATCACTACAACAAGACAGCTTAAGTAATACAAAATACGCAAGCATTTTCGTAGAATGCTACTTATCCGTTGTATATAATATGCTTTTTTCAGGAAAATTTATTTATAAAAACAATGATTTAACAATAACAAAATATACGGAAGATTCATGTAAGATTTATACAGCTTAAATCGTCGTCTTTCTAAAAATACCATGTTTTTCCCACAGAATTTGAAAAAAGAGGGATTTACCACTAGAAAATACACGGCATTTTTCATGGGAAAATTTGCGCCTAAAATTGACATTCGTTGCCAACAAAATGCCATGTTTTTCCACAAAATTTTAATAAAAAGCACTGTTTTACCAATAAAAAAAGCACGACATTTTCATGGTAAAATTTGCGCTGTAAGTTGGCGTTCATTGCCGAAAAAATGCCATGCTTTTGCACGAAATTTGATTAAAAAAAGCAAGGATTTACTATTAGAAAATACACAGCATTTTCATGGGAAAATTTGCACTTCGAGATGACGATCCTCGCCAAAAAAAATGCAATAATTTTTTCAGGAAATTTTAGTAAAAAAGCCACGATTTACCACTAGAAAATACATGGTATTTTCATGGGAAAATTTGCGCTTTTAATTATGGTTTGCCGCCGAAAAAGTGCTATGATTTTTCCATCAACTTTAGTAAAAAGCCACGATTTACCACTAGTAAAAGCACGGCATTTTCTTGGGAAAATTTGCTCTGCGAGTTGACATCGACATCAAAAAATTTCCAAGCTTTCTTCTATGTAATTTTAAAAAATAACAAGGATTTATCAATAAAAAATTATGGGATTTTCATGACTGATTTCTCCAGAAAAGCTTTCGCCAAAAATGCCACGATTTTGCAATTAAAGAGGAATTTTTTGATTTAAAAATGTATTTTTTTTTTGTTGCTAAAACCTGGCTTCTGCTCATTAGCAATGATTTTGACAAATTTTTGCATTGATGTAACCATGATTTTCCAATGATATAATTTCCAATAATTTACCTAGGAAATTTTTTCTACGCGGGCTGGCACTTTACGCATTTAACAAATTCTTTAAATGCCATTTACACATACGGTATCAAAAATTACATTAATAATACTAATAATATCTGCGGGGAATTTTCATTTATAATCGACCTTTTCATAGAGACAATATTAATAGATAAAAATAATGCATTTGTTATGTATAGTAGCCGTTATGACGGCTGTTGCAATGTTGACTACTTCCGCAGTTAAAAGATTAATAGAAACTTTAATGAATATGAAAATCTACGATTTTTAATAAGTTAATTCATAAAAATGCTTTACATTAAAATATTAAATTAGATATAGTAAAAGACCCAGTGATTGGACACTTAACCTTACCGAAATCATGTAACTAAACACCAAATTTTCGTAATTATTTTAAGAAAATTACTTGTGGCCGGAAAAACCTACGTAAATCAAAAAGTTATTTAATTGAATTTGTATTAATAGTCGAATTTCTTTCCTACATATTTTTATATAATAGATATTAACCTTTTAAGGACGGAACTGGTCAATATATCGACCACCAGTTCCCTGGTAGAAAATTGAGCCTATTTCTGGTCAGAATTTCTGGTAAAAATGTTTGAAAATAAGATATTGTTAGAAATCCTTTTCAGAAAATTTGCAGAATTTCTAGATATACACCAATTTAACATGTGTTGACCAGAAATTCTGGTCAGAATCTGCGCTATTTTCTACCAGGGTTTTGTTACTCCACGTGACATATTCGTTCATTTTATGCACAAATATTGTATAAAGAAAAAGTCGAATTTTAACGTAAAAATCGTCGTCCTTAAGAGATTAATGATTCGGTTCAATAACTGTTACCTTAATTAATTAAAAAACTTTCAATACAGATATTTTCTTTAAATACTTAAAAAGTGCGTGTATTTTATGTTGAAATGGGTATTCTAAATGTATTAAGGGAGTACTATCAGTACGCCTTGAATCAAATGCGAGTAATTAAAGTAATACAAAAGTTTAACTCACGACTAATGCAGGCGCATAACAGCAAGTCTTTAAAAGCCAATTTTGGCTTTTTTCGGCCATAAAAACTGTACTTAACAGTTACAGCGTCTGTCATAGCAGCATTCATCATGTTATAAATTAGGTCTTTATAATCTGCCCCTCCTTTGCTTTTTAAGAAATATATCTGAAATGTTTGATTTGGTAAATTCTTACAAAGAATGAAATAAACTTGATACATAACTTTCATTTATTTATAAAGATATAATAGGATTTTGCATTTTATTTGAACAGCTAAGCAGAATTAAAAAGTATTATTTTGTGATATGATGTTTTATATGTTCAAATGCGTATTAAAATATAGGATAAATCATGCAAAAATCGAATTTCGAATAGTATATTTCACATCAAGGGATCAAAATCCAAAATTCAAAAGCAAAACAAAAGCAAAAAAATTGGTGGTCGCGAGATGCGAAAGCTATTTTTACATGTAGTACGAGCAAAATAGCATCGAAATAAAAAGTTGCATCAGTATCTAAGGTTAATCTTATTGCAGCTATTAAATACTTACACTTTTGTCATGAATAATACATTTTTGAAACTATGACTGCAAAGTTTCTAACTTCTGAACTCGAATGACTCTATTGCTCGCTACGAGCAAGAAAATCATTCCAAAACCTTCCCCGGACTGAGAATTAGAGTCTTGCTAGTGTTTAGAACAATTCTGCTTGCTGGTTGTGATCATTAGAGTCAATCAAGTTTAAGTCATTATATTAACAATCGATTGTCTAGCATTTCAGATTACATTGTTGTATAGACGATGTAATTTAAAATGTTAGAATAACACGTATTTCTAAATTTTAATTTAAAATAGTCTCCAAGTTAAATTATATACTGAAATTATTAATATTTTCAGTATCGTAGTTATTGGATGAGCTAAATGCTACAGGATTGCTCGCTTGAATAGGTCTCGTAAATTTTCATGTATCATTCACTTTTGAACAATTTTAAGAAATTAAAAAACGTACAGGTAAAGAATTTTATTTACTTGTATTAAAAAGTACTCACTTTACATCCGATGCGACATATAATTGGTTGTTCGCGTACTATTTGATTTATGATGATTTTCGATCAGCACTTTCACACTTGTATCGAAAACTACTATTTATATTCTGATTAAAAGTATACATTATTTTGCATACTCGTTCCCATTATTTGGTTAAATTATAAATTCAACGATTAAAATTAAATATCTCCTAATGCAATTTTTATCGAAATATATAAATATAAAATGCATATATATCGAGACCTTTTCAATAGGGCAAAGTTAAGACGCATGCATTTTTAAGGCTACAAAGTCTTAGTTAATATTAAACAAATTTTTGAAAACATTTCAATAAAAACTAAGCAAAAACCATTCCCAACCTATTTTTCTTTATGTCAAACTACGTGAGCCAGTTACTGTGTCCAGTCCGAATATTACGTTTAGAATATTAACTCAACATTATTGCATAGGCATATACCATATACAATTTACCCAAATTAAGAAAAGAATTTCATTTCTTATTGCTCTAAGTAAATTTTAATATACTGTAGAGAGCTAAAGTAACAGACTGCTTCAAACTGTCTATTTTGAAAAGAAAATTAACTGCAAAGACTTTTCTAGGAAGTTTTGTAATCTTTTGACCCGTAGCGAGTTGTGATATAATTACTCTGGCAATGAATAAAAAATTATTCACAAAATTGTTGGATACAGAATCATGCACCTTAGCACAACTTTGTAAGAAAAAAATGTAAAAAAAGTGAATCGAACGTGTTATATTTTTAATGCTATTATTATACCAATATCAAAATAAAGACTAATAGACCAATTTTCTTAATGAAATTGTGATATTCAAAATTAGATAAACAATGGTTGCTAAAACTATGAGAATTTCTTGATTTTCTTTTTGTATTTGTCTTTCTTTAATCTACAAAACAATGTGATTTAAGCATAAAATTATAGCGAAATAATTCTAAAAATAATTTTCTTGATATGACAATTACAAGTTATTAAGGAGATTTTATACCAAAAAAGAGGGACCGGGGTATAACGAAAGAATCTCAAGTTCAGTTGCTGTAGAGCTGCTTCACTATTAAAAATCATAAGAAAATGTAAACAAAAATGCATTATTAAATGTATTAATTTCATTATTGAAAAGGGTGAATAAGAGAACTTCATAAAAGCCTTTAGTAAAATCTTATTGAAATAACGTATTCAAAAAACAAGGTCAATACACAAATTAAATCTTTATCTGTAATTTTCAATTTTGGTATTAAACCTACTTCATTTAACGAGATATCGGGCCCAAATTACAGGGATCTATACCTTTGAACATAAAAATTATAATTAAAGTATTGAATGAAAATTGTGAAATAATTCATACGGGTAGTTTAAAGTATAAGCGAGACAATGGCGTTTTCATTTTTTAAGAGAAAATAATTTTTTTTAATAATAATTGAGTGAACAATTTTGGTCGGTAATTATTAAGCAATAAAAACACAAACTTTCAACGCAAACATCATAATTAAGTTATCGTTTTAAAAATCAGAAGAGATTTGGTTATATTGTTTAAAACATGACCGAGGGAATGACGTTCAAGATTAAAGCTAAAATCATTTTTCTGTTTAAGAGAAAATAATAAAAATGACCATTTTGTGAGTCCGACATCCCCTTAATGACCCTTACTTAGCAATGTATTTGAACATGCAGCAGCAATACCCCACAGCTCACTCATAGATGTGTAACCAATGTTATAACCCACCGCTTCATTATACCATAGTAATGACAAATGAATGAACTTTATCGACGAAATCAAGATTTTACAAATTCAGAACAATTATTTTTATAATTCTTTTTATTTCATTTCACATACAATACAATGTGCAAGAATAATTCGAAGCAAAGTTACGTAAATAGAATCTGCAATACTGATTCGCCGAGCAAGTTCTCAAAAATTAAGAATCAAAACCCATAACTTTTATAAAATGACGCTTTTCCCGATGATTATGATAAAAATTTTAACGTGTCAATAAATCATTAATTAATACAAAAAAAATAATGATTTAGTCATGCAATTATAGTATTGAATGGCACACTCATACGTGACTTTCATTTCAAATTATAGCCATACATAAGCTACAAATGTACGAAATGAAATAAATTTTATACCAGTTAAGTAATACTCTTGTCTGCTACTGGTTCCTCGCTGGAAATGAACACCTAAACTCGTTATACATTGTATAATTATAAACAAACTCATATCTTTCAAAAAAGAAACGAGTTTACTTAAAATTACAAATATTATATGTTGATGTTGATATGAGTCTGTAAATGTCTGCAAAAAATTGATCTGGTTCCGTTGTTGAAAATATTTATTGCTTTTTTGAAAAAAAAAGAAATTTTATATATGGGTGGTTCTCTGTGACATCGAAGATGAAAAAAATAAATATTGCTATAACTGTGGGAATATGTTTTAGAGGTATCCAGTAGTTCTCCTGAATTTTTTCAGATTTTTTCTGGGCCATAATTTTCAGTTACAGAGAGTCAAAGTTGACATTTTAGCACTTTTTTGCATTATATGCCCATTTTCATGAATTTTTAGCTCCCAGGGGATGCATTTTTCACTAAAAACATAAGTATGACTTTTTTTGTATAATTTTCCGAACTTTTCATTAAAAATACTTTTAAAGACATAAATGTATGCTGTCACACTCTTGTAAGCCATTTAAACCTTAAATAGTGAAAATCAGCAATTCTGCTCCGGACTCTGGTAACCTAATACTGTCTAAAAGATGTCTTTTTATAGTCAGAAACTGCCTAAAAATTCCCAGAGTGGGTCTAAATCATTAAGATCACTTATGGTCAAAATATCCGGGAAAAGTGCCCGAAATATTAATAGAAATGTATATTTGTTGCCTTATAACGATGAATCTATTAGTATGATCATTGCAAAAAAATTTGTGCACCTACCTTGGAGTGGTAGAAAAGTATCTTCAATTGTTTCAGTATCCATCTAATCCCCTGTAAGCTGCTAAAAATACAAATATTATTATACAAATGTAAAAAATTAATTTTTAAACATTTATAATGCTGAATTTTTAGTTTTACATCCCTTACAAGAATTATAATACTAATCTGAAGGATTACTATAAATATATAAACATCATTATTACAATGACTGAATATACGTATTTAATACAAAAGATATATAAATAAATCGGATATATAATTATAATGAATAATATGATAACGTGACAGTGACAAGTTTGTGAAATCTAAACGATGTATTGCTGAATAATAATAATAATATGATGATACTTTTATAGTAATCCTTCAGATTAGTATTATAATTCTTGTAAGGGCTATAAAACTAAAAATCCAGCATTATAAATGTTTAAAAAATAATTTATTATAATTTTATAATAATATTTGTATTTTTAGCAGCTTACAGGGGATTAGATGGATACTGAAACAAGTGGAGATAGTTTTCTACCATTCCAAGGTAAGTGCATAAATTTTTTTGCAATGATCATGCTACTAGATTCATCATTATAAGGCAACAAATATACATTTCTATTAATATTTCGGGCACTTTTCCCGGATATTTTGACCATAAGTGATCTTAATGATTTAGACCCACTCTGGAAATTTTTAGGCAGTTTCTGACTATAAAAAGACATCTTTTAGACAGTATTAGGTTACCAGAGTCCGGAGCAGTATTACTGATTTTCACTATTTAAGGTTTAAATGGCTTACAAGAGTGTGACAGCATACATTTATGTCTTTAAAAGTATTTTTAATGAAAAGTTCGGAAAATTTTACAAAAAAAGTCATACTTATGTTTTTAGTGAAAAATGCATCCCCTGGGAGCTAAAAATTCATGAAAATAGGCATATAATGCAAAAAAGTGCTAAAATGTCAACTTTGACTCTCTGTAACTTAAAATTATGGCCCAGAAAAAATCTGAAAAAATTCAGGAGAACTACTGGATACATCTAAAACATATTCCCACAGTTATAGCAATATTTATTTTTTTCATCTTCGATGTCACAGAGAACCACCCATATATATATATATATATACATATATATATATATATATATATATATTTATATAATTATGTACAATCTTTATAGAATTAGTTGAATTCCATATAATTTTTAAAGTACTTAAGACCTATCTATGCACTAAATATATTGAATTTATAATAGGTGTACAAATAAGTTTTTACCGTTTTTTTAATTGGGTATTTATTGTGAAAAACGGTACTTTATATTTATGCAAAATATTACGCATAATTAGTTATTACTATTTTCCATCTTTAACGTCCTAATGTAAGTGCAAGTTCTTGTTAGGTTTGGGACGAATTTTCGTTTAAGAACTCTTGTGCTGCGTTGTTTGTGTTTTATATAAAATTCACCCCATGCGTCTACCACCAATCAATACGGCTCAGCTGCAGATTTCTGAAATTAAAAAAAGAAGCTCGACATTTTCGAAAAAAATATATACTAATTATGTACGATACCGCTAATATTTCCAGTTTACATCTACAATTTTAATCATAAGTTACTGATTTGTACACCTTTTATAAGTAGGTAATGGGCAAAGATTGTTTTAATATTTAAAAATAAATGTACTGGATTCGTCAAAATTGAAGTATAGTTATCTACTAATAGTCGAGTTAATATTATTTATGCTTTTTTTACCATATTCTATACTTATACGATCTAAAACATGTTAACATTCACTTCAAATCTTCTCAATTTAGTTTACGGAAAACATTTCAAATATATTACATATTGGTGGTACATTATGTCAAAATTTTTAAAATGTGAACAAAATTTTGATATAAATTAAGATAAATTTAAGAAAAACTGTACAGTATACTCAATTTATTTAAAAATAATTTTTGCACTATACTATTTTCAAGTAGGGCGTGACAAATTTGTTATTGTTAGATGTTTGAAAATTGAAAAATGTTTAATAATTTCTTCCCAATCCGTTAGAGTGAACATATGCTTAAATATTTTTAATCGTTACAAATTTATATTTGAACTTAATTATAGCACGTAAAGTCCGTTATCCGAGATTACTATCACGATAACTTAAATTTTGAAGCATTGAAATATTAGGAAGTGTAAATAAATTAGACAAATAATTAAAAGAACGAAGCGAGTCGAAGACGTCGAAAAAAATAAAACCAGGAAATGTGGCGGCCACTTTTACCGTAATCACCTCCATATATATTTCATAATATTAAATGATTTAATTACCCCCGTAAAATAATTAAGATCTTAATAAGATCTTTTCAAAAAGTCTTAATTAGAAAACAAATTCAGAGTTTTCTAAGACATTTCCAGAGGAAAGTTATAAACTATGTTAAGAACATTTTAAGACTTTTTCGAAAGGTTTCGTAAGAACATTTTAAGACGCTTTTAAGACATTATTTTAAATTGTTTAAAATTTTAATTCAAATCAATTCAAGACATTTTTGAAGAACAAATCATTTTAAAAATTAAATTGTAATAAAATTACTTAATTACGTCTAAAAAAGATAACTCATAGATATTTTTGAGAATACAAAATGCGAAAAGGCGAGAAAATCCTTAAAAATATCTGTAAATGATTTTAATTTGAATGTTATACAATTTAAAATAATATCTTAAAAACATCTTACAATGATCTTATAGAACATTTTGAAAATGTCTTAAAATGTTCTTTGCATATTTTGTAAATTTTCTCTGAAAATGTCTTAGAAAAGTCTGAATTTGTTTCCTAATTAAGATTTTTTTTGAAAAGATCTTATTAAGATCCTAATTATTTTTACGCGGGTATTAATAAACGAAAACGCAGTTATCCGAGCTTCAAGATAACAAAGTAAAATCAGTTTCTGTTTTTAAAGTAGGAAGTGAATTGCTAATGAATAACGAAAAGTATACAGCGCGAGGTGGGGTCATCGATAAAATTCGTTATGACATTACCTTAAAAATTTTTATGCAAATTTAAGTATTAAATAGATTTAAATGCATTTCTAAAATTTCTAAAACAAGTTCAAATCAGAATGTCACAGATATTAATACAATTCTGTAAGCAAAAGTATGTGATTTAAAAGTAGTTCTGTACCGATTCAGTAGCCATACGAGCTTGCATTTAAAAATTTGCTGAAAATGTTACTATTTATTCTGTATACTTATATATTCTAAAAAAGTAAAATTTATAAATGAATGGTTACCGTGTTCTTTAGAAATTTCTTATCCTTCTGGGCTAGTTTATTTTCAATTACTGCAATCTTCTTTAGTTTGTTTTCCTCAACACTATCAATGGGAAAGTACTTATTCATATTTGCAACTTCATTGGTAGATAGTGCAACAATGTTGGAAGCACTTTTTTTTTTAAGTCTATTTATTTTTTCCTCCAAATTTGATAGTTTAAATGAATTAGCATTTGCTTTTTCAAGTGCTTTTGATGCTATCCTGTAATAATTAAAAGCGGCATGTACGTTTTTGTGCAATGCATACATATGTGTAAGTGTGCGTGTTAACATAATTCATATTTCTTATTAAGGAGATGTAAACCCATTAAAGCAGAATCACTATTTATTTTTTCTTAAGCGAACAGTATACTTTATCGAAAAAAACGCTCTGTAACGGTGTTGTATTTACATTAAAGATAGTCTATGAATTATTTCAAATTTTTTTATCGATAAAAAAATTATTTTGAAACAATTGCTCTGTAACGGTATTCTATTTGCTTTCAACATTATCTGTAAATTTTTGCAGATTTTTATTTCCATTAGTTTTTAAAATTTTTGGGATTTTAGAGGTAGGTTCCTATACTATAGATTTACTTTTAAAAACTCTAAAATTTTCTGTAATTACGGAATTAAAACTCTAAAAAAAATCATATGTCACTTAATTAATATAGAAGCTGACAGAACGATTTTTTTTAAATAATTAAATTTAAATTAATTAAAAATTTATAATCACTTTTCGTCGGTAATGATTAGGTGTAAAATTGATCAAAGCAAGTAAAAAAGCGTTACACAGAAATTTTTTGCAAGTCAACACGTTGTTAATTAAAAAATAAATAGGAATTTCAATTTTTTTTAGTTTGACATCGCCTTAATGTACTTAAATATAATTTTAAAGAATACCGTGGATAGAAATTAATAATTCATGATCAGTCATTTCGTTTACTGTCGGATGGATTTGTATTACTGCTGATTCATTAAAACCAATAATATTTTCATCTTCACTTGAGAAGTTGTTCTTATTAGAATCATTTGCAGCGTTTACTGAAACTATATGTTTTGTTATTTTGTGCATTTACTTATTTTACAAAAGCAATTAACGTTATAAAATTACAAAACGTGAAGTAACACAGTTCTTAACCTTTAGAGGACGGGATGGCCCCTTACGGGCCATGCCCATGATCGACCCTTTACATGTGTTAGTTTTGAGATGTGAGACATCACAAAAACTCGATTTCTATAGAAAAGTGAGAGAAAACAGTAAACCCAAATCCCTGTCCTCTAAAGGTTAAAAGTGATCCGATGTTTTTAGACATTAATTTTATTGAAAAAAGAAGCTTTTTTGAATCAGAAAATTCCCGTCCTCTAAAGGTTAATAGAGCAAACAAGTGTGCAATGAATGTATTATGCAAATTTGCATTGAGTGTATTTAATCGTAAGCATGGCGTTTTAATGAAATCAAATTAACTTTTAACTTTTGAAGGAGAATATGAAACATTAAGTTCTTCGATAAAGTACGGAACGTAAGTCAATTTTTTAAAATATCTTGTGTATATAAAAAGAAAGAAAAATCCACGAAAAATTACTATAATGTTCATCTTTAAACAAACAAATTTGATTTATAAAATGTATTTATTAGATTATTATATTAATTTTAATATTCAAATTATTTGTTCACTCTTGATTTGCACTCAGATCGACGGTGATTTGTACGTTATTTATTTACAAGTACTAAAAAATATTACTCAAACTGTTGAAAAATAACTTTTTATCAACAACTTCTGCATAAAAATTATATTAATAAAGTATAATTTATTTAATCTTAATATGATTGTTTATGCAATTTAAGTTTGTCTCTTTATTGCTGAAGAATATTGCAATTTATTTAATGAAGATTTTTTTCTTCTGTTATTGTGAAATACTTACAAGGTAATTGTGATATAGTTGAAACATTAAGACTTGCAGGGGGTACTCCCAAAGAATTTAAGTCATTTAATGACTTGCTAGGCACATCAATATTCAAATCACTTTCATCATCAGTATTGCTGTTGTCACTTTTCTCTTCATTATTAATCATTTTGCCCCGTTTTGGTAAAGGTTCATCATTATCACTTTCTTGCATTTTTTTATTTCTTATTGCCCTCGATTTTTTTAATTTTTCATCGTCGCTTGGATCGGTTAAAATGTCTAAATTTTGTATCTTCGACTCACGTTTAGCATCAGTGTAACTGTCTACAAATATATGTGTTGCGGGTATGAATAAAAGAGATCCGATGATGTTGATAAAAGTTTATTACAAAAAGATACGTGCGTTCAGCTCGAGAGCTTAAAACGTTGTTACAAGAGCGACTTCGCGCCGCGTCCGTTTTTACAGTTAGCGCAGCGCCCTCCGCGGTGACAATTCACAATATATTCATGTGCAATACATAAGCTCGGGAAAATACAAAAAGTATATAATACAACAATATGTATTTTAATAATTTTTTTTAAATTATACTTATAGTAATTAATAAAATTTGTATTTTATGCTCTATTATATTAAGAAATACTTTTTGCTGCAGGTATAAACAGCATCATTACATGTAAATAAAATGAATAAATTTAATAAGAAGAATATTACAAAAACAGTATAACGGAACCTGACAAAGAATGTACCATTTTTCAATTGCATTTTTTAATTTTTTAAAAAATTGCAATTATAATCCTAGTGAAAATGTTATGTACGTTCATAGATAAACTATCGAGGGCAGTTTGGAAAACGATATAATACTAAAGTAGATGAAACTAGATAGAATTACACGTATGAAAATCTACGTAAAATTATGTACACGACACGATATAATTTGATTACAGAAAAGAAAATTAGATTATCAAGTGTTGTACACAGATCTACAGAAAACTACGTAGGGCCGATGTGATGATTGACCATAATTTATAGAAGGTTAAGTAGGCTATAAATAAACGGTATATTGTTTCTATTATAATGTCTTAGATTGAAGTATCAATAACAGAAGTGTTTTCGAGTATAAGTCATAGTTAAATTCGTTAAAATAAGTTTAATGTAATGCTTTATGTACCCAAGTGAAAAAAATGAATACAGAATGTATACAAAATGTATCCAAATAGTTTTATACAAATTGTATCCAAAAATGATTATATACAATTTGATAAAACTTGTATACAGAGTATAAAAATTTCTTTTTTTCTTATTTTTGTACAAATAAAAAGTCTCGCATATTAAAAATAGAAAATAAATTGGGCGTTTGGACTCAGCTCTCGCACTGCTCTGGTGAACGAGAAAAATATTGGAGGTTATGGACATCAAAACCATCGATGATGAGAAGATCAACGCGACAAAGAATTGCTGCTGCCACTGACACCAACCATTTTGATAAAGTTGTCAACAGCTTTTCCATAATCGCGATTTGACGAAAACGTCCGAACGCCATTTCGTTGCATGCGGCATTGAGCAACATCGACTTGCTCATCATGAAGGTTAGACAGGGCCTGACCGAACGTTTTGGTCTTTGGTTGTCAAGTCAATTTTCAACTTTTTTATTAGCAACCGAAAAAGAAAATTGAACATTCACTTGACAACCAAAGAACAAAACATTCGGTCCGACCCTGTCTAACCTTCAGGATGAACAAGTCAATGCTGAAGAGTCCGTTGGATGCAACGAAATGACGAACGGACGTTTTCGTCAAATCGCGATTATGGAAAAGCTGTTGGCAGCTTTATCAAAATTGTTGACGTCAGTGGCAGCAGCAATTCTTTGCCGCGTTGATCTTCTCATCATCGATGGTTTTGATGTCCATAACCTCTAATATTTTTCTCGTTCACCAGGGCAGTGCGAAAGCTGTTTCCAAACGCCCAATTTATTTTTTCTTTTTAATATGCGAGACTTTTTATTTGTACAAAAATAAGAAAAAAAGAAATTTTTATACTCTTTGTATACAAGTTTTATCAAATTGTATATAATCATTTTTGGATACAATTTGTATAAAACTATTTGGATACATTTTGTATACATTCTGTATTCATTTTTTTCACTTGGGTAGTTTTATCAATTTAACTATTCAACAAACAAGAATTTACAGGTGTCACATATCGATGCAGATCTATATAGTCTACCACACAGAACTATCTAGTACGTCATTAAATGACTTCGATCTATTTACTTTACGACACAACTTTTTCACCAAGGGAGGCACTCATAATTTCTTAATGTAAGAGAATAACCGCAATCTGAATAAAAATATACATACCTAAGGATTTTATAAACTTAGTGATCGGATATTTCGACCAATTTTTCTCAACATCTTTCATTTTTATAATAGCATCCTTAATGTCGGATGATTTTTTTAAATTTGGCCAGAACAAATATTTGTTATTGTCGGTTAACCAGTTACTTGGTGCAACCAATACTTTTTCCTCCTCATCAATAATTATGCCATAATTTTTTATGTTTACTCTTCGCCTTAAACAAATCAATGAATATTATTAATTACACATATTATTTAATAACTATTCTTCTGAGACAGTTCATAAATTGATTTAAAGTGATTGACAAGTCTTTATAGATTTATTCATACCAAAAAAATTAGGAGAAAAATAGTTTTAATAATACTACATGTACTACGACTCAGTACTAAACATTTTATTAAATTGAAGATGACGGGAAAAATTTATTAATCATTAAGAAGCATACTTATACTCAGTATAAAGCTTTTTTATGCGCTTAACTTTGTACTGAGTGATAGTAAGTTTTGTAACTATTCATAGCCATTGGTTAATAGATACAATTAAGTATTAATAAATGCAAATTAAGAAAAATAAATTACAGAATTAAAAATAAGGAATCAAATTTGAATTAGGTAATAGATTGGAATATAAAATATTATAATTTAAAAAAAAAGGTTTATCTTGTATAAACTGAATAATAATACAAGAAGGTTTAACGGGGTGCCATAGTCAATATTTATCCTCCCTACCTTATCGGCAATCGTGATTATTAGTAATAAATGTGTAAATAAAGCAGTATGTGAAAAAATAAGAGAAGAGTCGCCTTCGTTTATTAATAATCTAACTGTGTGCTGAATTACAGATTAAAATTATATTGCGTTTTTGAGAAAAGTCTTACCAAAAATGTGAACCTAACCTCAACGAGGTGAAAAGATTTGATATTTTTGGTAAGACTTTTCTCAAAAACGCAATAATATTTAAATCTAAAATTCAGCACTCAGTTAGATTGTCAATAAACGAAGGCGCCTCTTCTCTTATTTTTTCACAGACTGTTATACTTTTTTATTCATTAATCATCAAAAATTGAGTATGGAACCCCCTTAATGACATCACCTAAATAAATAATTTTTTCAACAATACAGCTATTATTTTGAAATGATATTGGTAATATATTACGAAGTAGCAAATAAAATTCCAGATCATGATTTAGTTCATAATTTCGTCATTTATAGTTTCAGTAATTTCAATCGTTTGTAACACGAGTTTCGGGGGTTAGCTAAGTTATGTTTACCGACAATTGCACTTACGCGCGATATAGCCAAATACGTGTGTATACAATCATAAAATTAATATTTACAAAGTTTATAAATTGTAATATAGAAAGGTTCTATTGCGAATCGGAATTTCTAATTAATAAATGTAGCTTGTATCTTTAAAATCAAATAAGAAATTAAATATCCTGCAGTATTATCAGAGAATTTATTGCACTAAAGTTTGCATCGCAGACATCAGGAAAAAAATAAAAAATATTCATATTTGATTTTTTGTTAGTTGATGCTTTTTTTAAGCTTGTACTATAGACATGTTTATGCTTTTATTAAAAGCGACTTTAGAAGACATAGCTCCTTCATGGCATACGAAAAACCATATCAATAATATACAATAGTCGTATTTACAACTTGCTCATTTAATTTTAATGTTAAAAATATGCTGTTTTTTATTTTTAGCGGTTATAAACTATATAAGGATTCACTTTCTGATTACAAGTTAAATGTCCACATTCAAATGTCTTTCCAGTTAATTATACTTACGAAACTGGCACTTTGATTTCTATGGAATAATTTTTATTTTATACGCTAAAGTATTTTTCTTTTTATACTTATACATTTCAATAATCATAGTTTCTAAAAAATGACATAAAAGTACTTTATTTATATATAAAATAACATATATAACGCATTCATTAATCAGTTATTGTTTTACAAAGGTATGAATAATAGGAAACGTTATATAGCCACTAGTACATGCAATTTTAAATATTTTGCAGCAAATTGCTTCAGAAGGCCAACAGTTTATATCGTTCGTTTCGCTGACAATTTTAATGCCTAATGTGGTACTGCTAAAACTAGAAATACTAAATAATTCTCGTTCAGTTTGATATTTTCTTCCAACAATATGTATTTTTTTATTTACTTCGATTATATTTAGTATGACAATCACAGTAGAATCATTGAGCATCACAGTATTATTTCGGTCGTTATCAATGTTTATTTTCCATTGATTAACGATTAGTATTTTAAACAGTTTCTCTCCTTGTTCTATAAAATTAAGATTCCTACCAAAATGTTCTTTTTCAATTTAATGATTTGCACCGAATCCTTTAAGAGTTCGTACTCTGCTAAACTTCTGGAGATTTGTTGGAGCGGTTTTTCGCCTTTTCTAATTAAATTTTTTATTGAACAAAGGTAACTCTCAAAAGGAAATGCACTAAACTTTTCTAATGGACCATAGACGTAGTATTCTTTTGTCAAATGCAATAACGCGTGTATATTGAATGAAACGTTTTCCTTTCCATAAATGTTTTGAAAAGTATTGAGGAATGTAATATTTAATGATTCTGCAAATTTTACATTTTCAGAATTCACTACCAAATGAGTATTGGATAATATTACCATGCTTACATGTAAAAGTAAAAAATCATTATAAATTTCTGCTGTTAAAATATTTCGTAAAATAATTGGCCCAAAGTACAACAAAAAATGTCGGAATTCCGTTGCTTTCCATCGTTTCCAGTAAGTTAACGACCTACAACGTCTGTTGAAATCATCAGGTAATACATGTTTTAAGTTTTCAAGATTAGTTGAGATAGCTTCTATTTGCTTTGTTGACAGCTTATATTTCTTTTTGTTCCTACCTTTGTCACCCACCCAATGTCTAATCAATTGTCTTACAATCAATACCCAAATAAATTGCATGCATGGGATCAATTGGCACGTTAGACACCAATCCAACACGAGGAAGTTCATTTAGTATAGTGACATCGTGCTGATAATCGGGCATGTATTCAGCATTTTTAAAGGCTTCATTTGTTCTTAATAGTGTATTACAATATTTTAGTAAACTATCTTTATCTGACGGAAAACATATGGAACTGTAATATTCTCCTTCTATCAAACATTTACTGCAGCTATGATAGCCAGTGTGATACTTTGTGCACAGTATGTACGATTTAGCTGGAGAATCGAAAATGAATTTTTATATTATATTGCTGTCCGTTGTAAGCATATGGCGTGGCTAATAGGATTTTAGCTTCATCTACAAACTGTTTCAGAAACACGTTGCATTTTTCAGGTTTTTTAGTACCGTGGTAAATTCCAATAACATATACGTTTTCGCATTCATAATCTTTGCATAAAATTGTCCACAATCCCTTCTCAGATGAATTTCCAGTCAGCGGAGCCCCATCAATATTGATCATTAGATTTATGTTACAAAATCCTTCTCCATGAATGCGATATTTAATGATTTTTTGTATCGCACTTTCAAGACCGATGTGACAATAATGACCAGTGTCCATATCAACAACATTACTGCACCTGGGGGTTTTTAGTAATGTACGTGGATCTCGAGGCAAACGCATATTGCAATAATTATTTAATATAGACAAAAGCGCTCTTAAAGCAGAATGATTAATTTGAAAATTTAAAGCCCACTGTACCAATTCATTCTTCAATTTCATGTCACAGCTTTTATCTTCAGAAAACCAATCAAAATCTAAATCAATATCTGAATCAATTTCTTCAAAATCAGGTATGGAATCGGCATCACTGTCACTGTAACGATATGGCTCTGAACTAGTGTCACTATCATAATTTTCATCAACTATTTCATTTTGTTCAACAGCATTATTAGATATATTTTCTACAGTACTCGCATCACAATCCTGCGAAATACTGTCAGTATTTACAATAAAATCAATTTTCTTATTTATTTCATACGAGGAACTATTTACATTTACTACAACAATATCATCTTATGATTGTACACATACGTTATCAATTTGGTTTCTAGAGTCACTAGACCTACTACTTGTAGCTGCAACAATACACTTTTGCAATTCTGATTCAGTTTCCTGTTTTACCTGTATTCTTATTTGACGCGAAGATAAACAACGTTTTCTCTTATTTGACATGTTGGTCTGAAAAACAATTGTTTCAACATACAGTCACAAAAACCCTTATATGCATATATATATATGGGCTATTTCACGTCAAGTGGTACGATGAAAATTTTAAATCGCTCCAAAATTTGAAAACAGGCTGGAAATATCTTTCAGAAGATAGAAAAAAATTTTTAGGTGTTAAAAATAATTTGCCTAAGAGTTATTCCACCATGAAAAATGGAAATTATTCAATTTTTTAGAAAAATTTCTATTTTCAAAGCCATTTATCTCAAAATCTATTGATTTTTTTGAAAAAACATTAAAAACAAATTTTGTTCAAAATAATCTTTAGAACTTATCTACCTGGGTTACAATTCTTAATTTTAAAATCTCGAAGAAATATAACGCCCGGAAATATTGAATATCAAAAAAAGGCGACCACGCCACAATCGATTTTGATCTAACACCGCTCAAAAGATCACATTTTTCGCGAGCTTTCGAATGGCGGTGGTTAGATTATTGGCCAAGACCGTTGGTGTAAGTTATACCCCATAAACCTTATAAAATCACTCATTTTCATGTATTTTAGGGCATAACTTACACCAGCGGTCTTGGCCAATAATCTAACCACCGCCATTCGAAAGCTCTCAAAAAATGTGATCTTTTGAGCGGTGTTAGATCAAAATCGATTGTGGCGTGGTCGCCTTTTTTTGATATTCAATATTTCCAAGTGCCCTATCTCTTCGAGATTTTAAAATTAAGAATTGTAACCCAGGTAGTTAAGTTCTAAGGATTATTTTGAACAAAAGTTGTTTTTAATGGTTTTTCAAAAAAATCAATAGATTTTGAGATAAATGCCCTAAAATACATGAAAATGAGTGATTTTGTGAGGTTTATGGGGTATAGCTTACACCAACGGTCTTGGCCAATAATCTAACCACCGCCATTCGAAAGCTCGCGAAAAATGTGATCTTTTGAGCGGTGTTAGATCAAAATCGATTGTGGCGTGGTCGCCTTTTTTTGATATTCAATATTTCCGGGCGTTATATTTCTTCGAGATTTTAAAATTAAGAATTGTAACCCAGGTAGATAAGTTCTAAAGATTATTTTGAACAAAAGTTGTTTTTAATGTTTTTTCAAAAAAATCAATAGATTTTGAGATAAATGGCTTTGAAAATAGAAATTTTTCTAAAAAATTGAAAAATTTCCATTTTTCATGGTGGAATAACTCTTAGGCAAATTATTTTTAACACCTAAAAATTTTTTTCTATCTTCTGAAAGATATTTCCAGCCTGAATTCAAATTTTGGAGCGATTTAAAATTTTCATCGTACCACTTGACGTGAAATAGCCCATATATATATATGTAGGACATTTCACGTTAACTGATACACAAAAGAATTAAAATTTTTGTAAATGTATGCATAGGTTCAAAATATATTTACGACTACGAGGAATTTTTCTTAAAGCATTCTAAAAATATGTTCAATAATTATTGCACCATGACAAAATGATTTTAGAAAACCATAACTTTTGATAGAGTATAACTAATTTTGTTTGATTATTTTTTTTTATTTATTTACATTTTTTTTATAATTTACTAATGTATTTTTTAGTAAATAAATAGTAAATAAATTTACGAGGTTTTCTGATAATTTCTAAGTATTAATAAGTTTGGTGTACAAGTGAAAATTAAGTATTAATTAATTAATGAGTAAATATTAACCGTACGGCTTTTTTTAGCTTTCGTCCGAATACTGGTAGACTATTTTTATTATTATTATTTCACATACGCACCTTTAGGGGTAGCCATTCTGAATCAGCCACATTGATTTTCCAAATCTGACCTCAGAATCTGATTCAGCATACCTAAAAACCCTATTATACAAAGTTTGGATTCAAACCGCTGTCAAAATTAGACAAAAATCTAATTTGTACATATATGATACATTAACAGTATTGGGACGAAAATAATTTGTACATATATGATACAATACCAGTGAATCGGTTAATAATTGTTTAAACATGATGAAATTCACTACAATTCCAGTCATTGGAAATGAATAGTACAATATTATATTACTCGAGTAACTGGGAAGTCCATTCATATTATACACAAGCTATCATATGTAATGAAATGTTATCAATTGGTTGCATTTACTTTTATTTATTTGCCAGAAAGTCTCTTGAAAGCATATCCTTATGTAGTAAAAGAGAAACATTATACATACATAAGATATAGCTATAGAATCTCAATAGACTTCCCAGTGACTCCAGTATAGTGGATATAAATTAATAATTGTTTAAACATGATGAAATTCACTACAACTCCAGTTATTGGAAATAAATAGTACAATATAATATTACTCGAGTAACTGGGAAGACCATTCATATGATACACAAGCTATCATATGTGATGAATTGTTATCAATTGATTTCTACTTAAATTATATTATATTAGTTTATACTTTTCAATAGAGCAATAGTTCCACTTTCTTCTTTCTTCAAAGGTCAATTTTTATTTTTTACCCTATTGTAAAGAGTAATTTTTATTATTTGCACTGTTCAAAGAGTAATTTTAGTTGTTTAGTTGTTTAAAAGGTGTAGTTTTGGGATTTGTAACGTTACTTAAAGTGTTTCGTCAACAAATTACTTATCTAAGGTTCAGTTTTACTGTTTGGGGTTATGAGTGTATACCTTTTTATATTAATTTAAATACTAATTTTTGCATCTATTTTAAGTGTTAAGTTAAAAATTATGAGTTTTTTAAAGATATCATTTTTCATGGTGCTATAACTATTGAACATAAAAATGCCAGACAGCGGATCAAAAAATGAAGGTTGTTCATAAGAATATATAAAACTTGTCCAACATGTATAAATATTGTAGGATGCAGAAAATAAATTGGAAAGACAGCCGGGTATCTTCTAGTATTATTACCAAGGCCATAAATACTGTAGCGGTTGTCTACTCCCCTGTTGAAAAGAATCACGTGGTAAACCACGCGGTTTTACCACGTGGCTTTACCACGTGGTTTACCGCGTGGTTGGTCGTGGTTACCACGTGGTATGGGTGTAAATATGATTTTAGAATAATAGTGTAATGGATGCAAATTCGAACAACTTACAGGATTGCAATAAAGAATTATATATTTAACCGTATCATTGAAATAAGTAAGGTCAAAAACTTTACGTGGTAAAACTGCGTAGTAAACCACGTAGTAAAACTAAGGTAGTGGTTACAACGTGATGTTACTTGGGTTGTAATTAAATTATTTATTTAAATATTGTAAGATTTTAATTAAATTATATAATTAACAATAACATAAAACAATAATTACAATCCTATGAGTAGTCCAAATTCGTATTTTTTACAATTGCCTGCTAAAACAATTGTTACACTTACCACGTGGTTTTACTACGAGGTTTACCCTTATCTGGGTTGGTTAAATCTTTTACGTTAAGGATAAAAATGTAATTTAATTAAAATCCTATAAGTAGTCCACATTCTTTTTTTAGAATATTCTAAAACAATTTTTACAATTTTACAATGCGGTTTTACCACGCGCTTTTACCACGTGGTTTCACCATACGGTTATATCGCGTGAAACTTTATGGCTTTATATATTTTGTTGTTGCTAATTATATAATTTAATTAAAATATATAATTTAATTACAACCCTGCCCCGTTGAAAAAGTTCCTATTGATTCAGTATTGATTCTGTGATGAAATCATTATGGAATTAATAAATAATAGCTACTGATATTGATCAAAATTAATACTGACTCAGTAGTAAGTTCTCACCAAAACGCAAAACTGATTTCTTACTGAATTATTACAAAATCAGTAATGAATCAATGTTGTATCATTATGGAATCAGTACTGTATCAGTTTTGTGACACGGCAGGTTGTCCCGCTCGCCGATGTCAGCAGATGATTCCCCGCACTCTTCGCGGGGAACCTTACTCACCTGGCCTTTTCTCAAAGGGAGTTCCGGTCTCCAGCGGCTCCTAATTCGGGACAAAAAGGAGGGGAAAACGGGAATAAATAGTACGCAAATTTAACAATAACACACTCTTTAATAAATCTCACTGAATAAATAGATGTTTATTTACAAGAAGAAATGTACTAAATACGCGCGCTATTTATAAACAACCCGAACACTCTCGTCGCGACAAACTATTCGCACGCGACACACACACGATCTCTCTATCTCTTTCTCTCTCTATCTCTCACACACAAACACTCGGTCGGGATAGCGGTAAGGCAGCGCGTCCAAGCACGCCGCCGTTACCCGCCTTGTCGCCACTCAGGTTACTTGCGCGTTCTCTCTCTCTCTCTCTCTCTCTCGATCGACCCGGTGTAAGGCGGCGCGTCCACGCGCGCGGCCGTTACACTTCTCTTTATCGGCACTCGCGTCCGCGTATTCAATCACTCTCTCTCTCTCTAACTTATGCGAACGGCACAGCACTTCCCGACCGCGATTCATCTATCTTTCTTACTCTCTCTCTCTCTCTCTCACTTACGTGCACCGACACTCTCTCTCTCTCTCTCTCTCTCTCTCTTTCACGCACACGCGATCGACGACTTCTCGCCCTGTCGCCACTTATGGAATGAGGGGGGGGGGAGAGATTCCTCGCGGGTAAGGAATCTCGCGATCCCGCACCTAACCACGCGATCGAGCACGCCGATATTGAATTTTCACCAACCTTTATTTTAGGCCTGGTGGGGCTGCGGCCTTTTCCCTCCGGCACGTCCAGGTACTCGAACCGTCGATAGCCCCGGGGAGAGTCACTCGACCCGAGACTCCTCGATGACGGTCCGATGCTTCCGCTCTCTCTCGCTCTCTCACGCTGTCCGGCACCCGCTCGATCCAGGGGGGGGGGAAAAGGACTCCTCTCGCCCACGAAGATACCCGGAGAACCTGGTGTCGATGGCAGCACACACACAGAACACCTCACTGCACCTGTAAAACACGCGACCTCGGGAAGCACACGGGAACTTCCGCACGGAAGGATGGGCGATGATGTCGATAGCTCGGAGATCCGTAACTATCGGCATGCACAGCGAGACTGCCCGCGCAGCGCGGCACCGTACGCCACGGCGCGGGCCGCCGAAAAATCGTCACGCCCGATTGGTCCCCGCTTCCGCGATCGGACCAATCGGGTTAATTACCCCGCCGATCCCTCTCGCGCTTGTCGCCACTTCCCCGGGAAGGACCAACCGTCGGGCCACTTCCCGGAATTGTTTTTCTTTAACAATTTCGGGAGCCGCCTCAACGGTCGAATCTTTCCGGGAAGGTTATAATTTCTCGCGACAATATTTCTATTGTCGCAGTTTTGAAATTATTTAATTGAAAAAGGGCAATGTTCCCTTAAAAATTCAGTATTCAATTAATTCAGAATCAGTGTCAAATCAATACCCTGTTTAAAAAATTCACACTGATTCAGTACTGATTTCTCTAAAAAATAAATAAAATAAATTTTTTTAGATAATTCTCTAAAAAAAATTAGGTAAAAACAAATAAAATTGTCAAAAAAACATAAAATAAATAAAAAAAAGTATTACACATTTTTCTGTTTATGTTAGTTATCCACCCATCCACTTATTAACCGCGGTCAATGCCGCTTAACTTTCATTATCTATCATTTCTCAGTTTATTCTCAATGCTACATTCACAAACAGTTACAAAGATAATAAAAACATATTTGTAGACATTTCAAAAAGCCCAGTTAGAAATTATTTTAATGGTATTAATTTTAATGGAATAAATATATTTTTAAACAAATATATATTTAGTAATATATTGCAGCAATTTCATATTAATTGTAACTAGGCTTTTTATAAATATGTTTTCATTATCTTATTGTAAATGTCATGCAATAGAAAATACTAAAATCAGTATGGAAGTAATAATAACATCTCTTTAAGGTTATATTATTTAACATTTCAAGTACATATATTTCATTAATCCAATTGTTAAATATCTAAAAGACTACCTTCTACAAAGGTGTAAAAATTCGAAAGTATGATGCAATTTCGATTACACTTTAGCAATTCTTATCTTACTTTATTCAAACTTACTGCAACAGAAAATACTGAAATCAAAATGAAATCATCAAATTTTCTGCTGAAAAATTTAGCTGTACATTTACTCAAAAAGTGTTACACAAAATTTATTTCATAATTGTTAGCCCTGGCGTATCTTACATCAATAAATAAACAATATAATATTAATAATAATACTCGTTTGTGCATTTTAATTTTTCCATATGTAATAAAAACATAAATATCTCTTTTTTATTGGTTTAAAATTATTTTTTGTATTTTAGTTTAAACCAATAAAATAGAGATATTAACGTTTTAATACATTATGGAGTAATTAATATCGTACAAATGAATGAATATTAACTTCCATACTGATTTTAGTATTTTCTATTGCATGATTTACTATCTTCTATCTGCTACATTCACAACAGTTACAATAAGGTAATGAAAACATATTTGTAGACGTTTCAAAAAGCCTAGTTACAATTAATATGAAATTGCTGCAATATATTAGTAAATATATATTGTTCTTCTAATATGGTACCGATATGTACATTAAAATTTTAACTTGTATGAAATTGTCCATATTTTTAAATATATGTTTATTCCTATAAATTAATACCATTAAAATAAATTCTAATTGGGTTTTTTGAAATGTCTACAAATATGTTTTTATTATCTTTGTAACTGTTTGTGAATGTAGCATTGAGAATAGACTGAGAAATGATAGATAATGAAAGTTAAGCAGCATTGACCGCGGTTAATAAGTGGATGGGTGAATAACTAACATAAACAGAAAAATGTGTATAATTTTTTTTATTTATTTTATGTTTTTTTGACAATTTTATTTGTTTTTACCTAATTTTTTTTAGAGAATTATCTAAAAAAATTTATTTTATTTATTTTTTAGAGAAATCAGTACTGAATCAGTGTGAATTTTTTAAACAGGGTATTGATTTGACACTGATTCTGAATTAATTGAATACTGAATTTTTAAGGGCATATTGCCCTTCTTCAATTAAATAATTTCAAAATTGATACAGTACTGATTCCATAATGATACAACATTGATTCATTACTGATTTTGTAATAATTCAGTAAGAAATCAGTTTTGCGTTTTGGTGAGAACTTACTACTGAGTCAGTATTGATTTTGATCAATATCAGTAGCTATTATTTATTAATTCCATAATGATTTCATCACAGAATCAATACTGATTCAATAGGAACTTTTTCAACGGGGTGGTAAAATCACTACTGGTTGTAACCACACCTTGTAAACTTTTTGACCTTACTTATTTGAATGATACGGTATTAAATATCTAATTTTTTATTGCAATCCTGTAAGTTGTTCGAATTTGCATCCATTACACTATTATTCTAAAATCATATTTACACCCATACCACGTGGTAACCACGACGAACCACGCGGTAAATCACGTGGTAAAACCACATGGTAAAACCGCGTGGTTTACCACGTGGTTCTTTTCAACAGGGTCTGGTTTGAACGTGCATATTAGGTATGGTTTAAACAAAACTGATCTTGATTACTACAGTTTGAATACTACTCTGCATATGTACCATTATAATGCTCAATGATAATTGATAAGGTTTAAATACTGCTGGCGTGGTTAATTACATTTAGATACTATTAGGAATACATGAGAGTTCATTAACAATAACAGATAGTCTCTATGGATAATATACTGCTACATATGGGTTCTATATAGGTAAGTGACTACTGCACATTTGAATAGTTGACACTCATAATAACTGGTACTGAAGCCCAACTTTATACCAATTTTGTAAATGTGATAGAAGATGAAATATAATAGAACGAAAACGATATATAAGTGATTGAATGGTATGATATGTAAAATTAACATGAAAGCCAGAAATAATATTTAATAATTTAATTATTTTGTTAAAAGAAATAAATTTACTGCTGTTAATTCTTGTAAATTTTTATCAGAATTTCAGGATGCGTTAAAAAATTATACATTTATTTATGATAAGGTAAACATGCCAAGCGCTATTATATGATTTTGGTACAGATGACACTTAACGCAACAGTTACATATTTATTTCAATATCAATATTTAATGTTTTTGATGGTTAAAAAAACCACTAATACTCTACAACATCTTTTTTAACAGGAAATCAATCCGTAGAAAGAAACATTTATATGTATATTATTGCATACAGTATTGAATATAATTGTTTTTAATTAATTAGTTAAATATTATTGGAATTAATATACAGAATAAAGATTCAACTATCTTAATTTAAATTTAATAATTTAATAAAAAAATATATTTTGTTTTATAATTTAAAAAAATATATATATCCATAAAATTTATTTGATTTAATAAATTTAGATAATCGTTGTAATTAATAATAAATTTATTAATTTCATGTACATAATCAAGTGACAAGTGCAAGAAGAAAAATCGAAAGCAATTTTTAAATACACACCTAAAACCTGACGTACTTCAATAATATAAAAGTTATCATAAAGTTTTGAACAATCACAAGTTGACAAGTGATTTATTATACAAATTATTGAATGAATTATTAGTATAGTCTTGCACAACCTAGTAAACCCAAGAAATTTCAATATGTCAATCTAAGTAGTACCTAAAACAAAAAATGATATTAATATTAGAATTGTAAAAGTTTTATGTCGTATATTTAGGATATGAGCTATAACTTTAATTTGTACCGTACCATAAATGTCAAAGCACTTAAATCTTCAAATAAGGCTACTTCACAAACAGAAGTTATGAAAACTAAAATCTTGCCATCACTATTCTATGAGTAATCCACATAGCCAAAGAGAAAAATAACTGAAACAAACAAGAAACGTAAGATTAAGATCTTATATCAATATTATATAACTAATAAATAAATTTAAGAATGAAAAAAATATATAATACATATTAATGAATTTCATGAAAATTATGCACGTGAAGTATAAAGTTACGCTTTGTAATACAAAAGTTTTTATATATAGCTTATTTAATACAAATAAATGTACTATGTATAATAAATTAAAAATGTAATTAACGTCTATTTTAATTTACAAGTATATATTTCAGAAATTATATAAGAGAAAATTAACTTACCTTCACCTAAATTGTTACTTGATTCTGATAATATTATACTTGAAGATGAACGATAATAATTTACTAACGATTTTACTGTGCATCAATTTCTGTAAACAGAAAAAAGGCGGTAACGTAAAGATAATAAGTCGTACCCGAAACAAAATAGTACTGATATATATATACTTGAAGATGAACGATAATAATTTACTAACGATTTTACTGTGCATCAATTTCTGTAAACAGAAAAAAGGCGGTAACGTAAAGATAATAAGTCGTACCCGAAACAAAATATATAGAAACGTCTTCGTAGTTCGAAAACCGATATCACGCACCCTGGCGTCGCAGCGGTAAAATAAGCTATTGAACGCAGAACGCTGAACGCAATAACCAATATGATACTTTATTAACATTAAAACTTTATGCTAACAAGCATTTTAATTACTCTAATAGATATCAAATTTATTATTAATATTTGATAGATATTTAATGAAAAAAAATACATCTGAACTCTGCTTCGATTTGCTTGTATCGATTTTTTATATAAGAAAATTCGATTTTTAAGAAATTAATATCATTAACTTCAATTATTAACTCACATTCATATTCTATCGTTTTACTAAACACAATATTTTGAAGTATACAAATAAGTATACACACATATATATGTATTTGTATACGTTTCTCAAGTTAAAACTGGCGAGACAATGTGAAACTTTCATTAACATTGCCAGAAAGGTTTCTGCAACCTTCCTTGTTTTCTTTCGGGAATCTTACAATTTGGATGTCTGCCAGGATTCGAGAAAGATTTTGGCAAACTTTCACGAAAGCTTGACAAAAGGCTTTTCTGAAAGTTACAACTTTCATTGCCACGATCTTGCAGGAAGCGAAGTAGGAATCGGGAAAATTGAGATGGCAGCGTGGTCGCGTATGAAGGTTGCAGGAAACTTACGTGGAAGCTTGGTGCGATATTGTTGGCGTATATTTATGGAAGATTGTCGCAATCTTGCAAATACGTTTTTTAAGTTTTAACTGGTGAGGCAATGTGAAACTTTCATTAACATTGCCAGAAAGGTTTCTGCAACCTTCCTTGTTTTCTTTCGGGAATCTTTCAATTTTGATGTCTGCCAGGATTCGAGAAAGATTTTGGCAAACTTTCACGAAAGCTTGACAAAAGGCTTTTCTGAAAGTTACAACTTTCATTGCCACGATCTTCCAGGAAGCGAAGTAGGAATCGGGAAAATTGAGATGGCAGCGTGGTAGCGTATGAAGGTTGCAGGAAACTTACGTGAAAGGTTGGTGCAATATTGACGGTGGATATTTCTTGCAACCTTGTGGAAATATTGTAGCAACATTGTATGTAAGGTTGTACATTTTCCTTATTTCAGTCAGTCTCGCAATCTTGCAGCAAGATTGTAGAAAGCTTCCTTGGAATATTTCTATGGTAGGTTACTGAATGATTCATTAAAGGTTGCTCAAGACTTGCAGGAAGTTTTCAATGGAATATTGTTTGAATCTTTCATGGGAAGCTTTCATGCTGTGTGGATATGCTTATTTCCGCTAGGGAGATTAATTATTGAATGGTTTTTCATTAATATTAACAGAATAATAATACGTGCAGGTTGCAGATTCAGATTACATTATTAGAAGTATTACTATTTTTCCGGGCAGCAAAAATGACAGATATGTGTGGAATTTCAGTAGTATGAGAGAACATTTCATAAATCTACGAAATGATGAAGTGATATTAGCTAATGAAGGAGCATATTATTTTCTCGGTACAGATTAATCTTATAGTAAAATTTCAAACGTATAGTAAAAACAAAATACAGAAATTTTTGAAAAATTTTCATTAATTGGTATAAAAGAACCTATGCTAATTAATATTAGCACGTAGCTATCTCGTATAATGCTTATTTCTATTTTCGTAAAACAGTGCAGAGCAATAAATGTGTAAAATAAAAATTCTAATTTAGTTTTCAGATAACCATTATTTTTTCAACTTGATAGAGTAAATTACACGGTATATCCTGCTACAAGAACTCGCTGTAAAGTGGAGCAAACATTCGGAATTTTGACGAATATCTGGATGGCAATAAAAAGAGCTCGTCGACTGTATTACAAGCCACAAAAAGTCGCTAAAATTATAATTGCTTGTGCAGTTTTGCACAACTTTAGGCTGTACAATGGGTAAGAACATTACTATGATATTAACAGATTTTCAATTTTTAACAATCTTTATTAATAGTATATTACACATCTAGGGAGGTAAAGTATTGGTGAGCCTATAGTACACGTAAATTGCCCCCCGAGCCGAAGGCGAGGGTGGCAAACGTGTGCTATTGGGTCGCCATTTTACCTCCCGTGGTGTGTATACTATTTTTTTCAACAACGAGGCCGAAATTGCAACTTCGCGATTCGGGCGCCGGGAGCGAAAGTGACAGTTTCGGCCCGTTGTTGAAAAAAAATTTTTTTTTAGAATGATAGATGAAGAAAATGGAAATTTTGAACTTCCTGTAAATTTTGAGCGGAGTGAGACTTATTTAGCCGGAATTGAAGAGAGGAGAAACATAATTCGATAATATTATAGTTGAAGTTAAATTATTTAATCTGCCTCTGTATATTACCACCGACTTTTATAAATTTATAAATTTGTAAATAAATAAAAACCGCTGCTAATTGATATTAAGCTGCTATTAGCACGTAGCTTCCTCTTACAATGCTAATTTCTGTTTTCGTATAATAGTACAAAGTAATAAATGCGTAAAATGAAAATTCTAATTTAGCTTTCATATTATAACCATTGCTTTGCAACTTGATAAACGATTGGTATGTATTAATGTAGAGTATTGGATCCTAATTGGATATATTACTTCGCTAATTAATTATTCTTACTTATTTGTATGTTAATTACTAATTAACAATGTTTGCAGCATCAACATAATAAATCCTATATTAAATTAAGGAGGATCCCGTTTTGGACGTTCCCCGGTTCTCCGGTTTTGAGATGTGACTATTTTATTCTTAATTAGAAGATCAGCTTTATGAATCTGGAAAATTTTTTTTCACAGTTAGACAGGATGGCAAGTAGATTTCCCAGTAGACGATACGAAGATGACCTCGAGGTCACCCTGATCACCTGGACATCGTCTCCAAGAAGTGACACTCTTTTTCTCATATTCAGACTTTTTGACATGTAGGCTTTCAAGTAGATGATATCCGGATGACCTGGAGGTCACCCTGACCACCTGGACATCGTCTCCAATAAGCGACACTCTGTTTCTCATATTCATACATTTTGACATGAAGGCTTTCCAGTAGATGATGTTCGGATTACCTGGAGGTCACCCTGACCACCTGGACATCGTCTCCAAGAAGTGACATATTTTTTCTCTTATTCAGACATTTTGACATGCAGGCTTCCCAGTAGATGATGTCCGGATTACCTAAATGATAGCTAGATTCTTACATTTAGTTATAATTTGATAACTAGCCAAATTGCTCGCTTCGCTCGCAGTTAAATATTATTGTTAACGTAAGATTTCTTTACCATCAAATTACAATATAATGTAATATTCAAAAAATTATATTTTAAATACTATTTATTAATATAATTTATAGTACGAGTAATTAAATAAATATTGCACTATAAAATTTGTTGGGATAAATCCGTAATAACTAATAAAAGTATAATCATTTTTACTATTTATATCAATAACAATTTTTGTTATTCTCAATAATTAATTCTAATCTTATTATTTACATTAATAGCTGATAAACTGTGTATAATTCAAAATAGATCGATTCATATTAATAAATTATTAATTATAGCATTCTAATTAGAATTTAAAATACCACATGTACTAGGATGACAAATATTAGATGTTCAAACAGAAATAACGATTTCTTTTTACAATTTTTGATATATTGTTTGTATATACATTTATATATCCCCATTAAAAAATCTCACTGGAGATTTCAGATCAAATCCCAGGTAAGATCTCATACCAAAAACTCATTTCAGCAATTTTTCGTTCATTACACGTTTCAAACCTTTTTCTGTCGATTGATAACTCGCCCTCTCTCACTCTCTCTGTAACTAATTCTCACTCACTCTCTCTTTATATTTTATATTTTATTTTATAATTGTTATTGTTATGTTTACTTGACTGTTTTTATTTCTTTATTGTTATATTTTTATTCTATTTTTAGTGTTATTATTTTTAGTTATTTATTCAATTATCTATTTATATGTTTATGTGTGTATTTATGATTTCATGTTACTTTGTTATCTATTCTCTAGCGTGATGAGTGTTTTGTTTTGATTACTTTTATATTTACGCTGTATTTTATTTTATTTTCGTTCGGGAAGATTTTGGGGTAAGGGTCATCGCGCACTCTGAACCGGTTTTCTCGAATGCTCCAGAATTCCTGATTCTATGTTTGACTGCTGCGGTGGTATACCGCAGGCCACCAGCCGCTTACCCTTCAGATTTCTTTGAAGTTTTGTCGGACATACTACCGAGATACAAATATGTCATAGTCACTGGGGATTTCAACATTGATATGAATTCCTCTGGTGCTATGGCAAATAAGTTTAGGGCAAACATATCAGCACTGGGACTTTCACTCATCCAGTCAGAGCCAACGCATTACGCAATGACGTCGGGCGGGCCTTCTCATACATGGTTGGATCTCTTCCTAATTCGTGAACCAATACCGGCCGATTACGAATATATTAAAACGACAGCTCCCTTCGCAGCAGGTCATGATGCTATAAGCATTACTCTAAGGATTGCTAACACGCAGACAGACGTGAGGGAATTTGGAAAACGAAATCTAGGAGAGATCCACCTTCATAACCTCGCAACCACATTCAACTCATCTATCACCTCCTTGTCTTCATTACAATCATTCAATCATCCTCCCCAATAGACATATGATTGCAAATTGACAGCAACTTTTCAAAAAAAATTTGTACCTGTTTATCCAAAATTTGCGTCAATGTAAGTCCTTATTTATTATAAATTTGCTTCAAATCATTTACATGAAAATAGTACAGCAAATTTATATAAAATTAAAGTCAATTGTTGCATAAAATTATTACTTTTTAAATAGCAAGTATTGCTATAAATGTGGTTTTATTTTGTTGAAATAATATTTTATGTAAATATAATAGATTACTTATATTATTTTTGTGCAACTAGATCGCACGTCGCATCGCTACAACTAGTAAATGTGTTAGACTCTTAAAATTGCAAAAAAAGTAACAAAACTTGAAATACTTCACAAAAACACAGATTTTCTTGAATAAAAAATACATTGAAATTATTATTTTCATAATTGCAAAATAGCAACAAATTATCATCAAATCTTGTTGCAATATACTGCACTATGTAAGCATTTACTGATTTAATTTTGCTACCAATTTGCTGAAAAAGAATTTCTCAGATTATGATATATTTCTTAGCAAATATATACCAAAATTATATCAACTCGTGCAGCAGAGTTAAATAACAAATTAATCTAAATCTGCGTCCTTATTTGTTAGCAAATTTATAGCAATTATTTGTTGCAACTTTTTTTAACAATTTTAACTTTTTTAAAATTTTCATCGTACCACTTGAGGAGTAATAGCCCATACACATATATATATATATATATATATATATGTATGGGAGATTTCATGTGAAGTGTTCCAGTTAAAAAAAAGAATTTTGTTTTAATGTATGAAATCAGTAAAAAAATACTTTAATAGAGTGTAGCTAAATTTTTAGACTTGAGTTACAATTAGTACCAGAGTTGACTGATAAAACTCATAAAATTTTTAAACGTATACACAAAAATAAAAACGGACCTAAAATTTAATGTAATGCTTTAAATGCAGATGCACAATTTTTCGAAGATAAAATAAATATTTATCAAATATAACATAAACTTCTCCAAATATCCATATGTGATGTATACAAGAGTTTAAAAATTAAATACATTAATTACTGCATTTTTAAGATAATTCTATTATAAATAGTAATGGCAAAAGAAAATTCAAATTTTAACAGTGGTAATATAAAATACGAATTACATTTGAAAAGATTTTCAAAAATTATTAATTTAGTAGCATTTAATTTAAATATTTTTTAAATTAAAATTTCAAAATTGTATGGATATTGTTACGGACCTAAGCAGAGGTCTTATCTCTGCGAGATAAGCACCTGCAAGCTGCGTCAGCAGAGTCCGAGCGACGAGTGCGAAGACGCTCTTAATTTAGTCAGTCTCACGTTAGATTGTGTTAAGGACAGACGTGTTTAAATAAATGCTAGTATAATCGTAACGATATACTTATTTAATTTACCACACCCGCTCCCAATATATCCTATTGGTAAGAGAACCGATACCTTTACGCCCGTAACAATAAATAAGTGAATAGATTATTTATATTTATATATAACAATATTTTAAATAAACAAGTATGTATTTATTAGAAACAGAAGGTTATTTAAGGAATAAATTTGTTTATAATAATCAAAATAAATATATGGGCTCTGTAAGTAAAGGGAAAAATAAATTGGATATAATTATGGATTAAAACGCAAATTTTGAAAGAGGATGCAAATTACGAATGACGGGAGAAATGGATGAAACAGGTTTTTATTTATACTAAAATGATATAAATAGTTCTTGCAAATTAATACAAAAATTTATTTATTTAAGAAGAAAGTTTTATTACTCTAAAAGTACAAAATATTAATGACATAGAACTTTTGGCGATGATCCTTCATCATTAAATAAATAAATTTTAGGAGATAAAGTTCTATTTAGAGATCCGTTTAAAATAATCCAAAATTTTAATTAGTTTTTACTAAATACTACAATTAAGTATATGCACTTTACTATTTTTGATAAGTTAATTTTTCATTAACATTTATAATTATTAAAATATGAATTTAAGCTTTATAAGAATTCATATAGTTTAATATTTACAGTTAACATTTCACATGTCGCTATTATTTTTATTATTTTTATTCTGATTTCATTACACTAAAGTTTGGTAAAAATTTTTATTTATAAATTTTAATCGTACTTAAAAAACAATTAAATTTTTGTTATAAAACCCAATGCACTATAACAATACCTCCAAGGTGTTGTGTGAATCTGTTTAATTTCTAAGGTGTCCATGGTAGTGAAAAAATAATACAATAATTTAAAACATGATTTTAAATAAATTTATTACGAAAAACCTTTTTCGAAATTAAAAATAGGGGGTTGGCGCGCGAAGCGCGCAGGGGGGCGAAGCCCCCCTAGTATATATATGTAACATTTAACTAGATTTGTTTATTTGTGTAAATACCTCGTGAATTTAAAATTATTGGATTTAAAATAAATTGAAGTTGTGAACTCTTTACGAACTATTTTTGGCGTTATTTTCATAATTACAATAATTCTTAAAAGTTCATTAAGAATACTTCCAAATTAAGTGATAGAAAAAAAATTAACATTACGAAATTTTACTAATATATCAATAAATTTATAAAATATCACATATGTCGACTGTAGTATAACTAAATTAATTAATATTTTTATCGGTCTTACAGTCAATTATATGGGCAATCAGATTGCCCCTACTTATAATCACCCCCGAAGAATCTATAAAAATAAAAATAAAAAATATAAAATATAAAAAATAAAAACACTAACTAAACATAAAAACAAATTATTAATAAAGCAATCTGACTGCCCCCCTGCACCAAAAATCTACTAACCCCAAATATGATGTTCGACGTTTCGAGCTCGCTGCTGCTCCTCATCAGGGACTTCCTGAGAGAGAGTCCCTGATGAGGAGCAGCAGCGAGCTCGAAACGTCGGACATCATATTTGGGGTTAGTAGATTTTTGGTGCAGGGGGGCAGTCAGATTGCTTTATTAATAATTTGTTTTTATGTTTAGTTAGTGTTTTTATTTTTTATATTTTATATTTTTTATTTTTATTTTTATAGATTCTTCGGGGGTGATTATAAATAGGGGCAATCTGATTACCCATATAATTGACTGTAAGACCGATAAAAATATTAATTAATAAATTTATAGTTAGCTATTTCTTAACATCTTTTGTACAGATAAAAAATAAATAATAATTATTAAGTTACTAATAAAACGTTACTGATTTTTATATACTATATTTATAATAAGTTTTTATAATACTATATTTTTATAATAAATTCCAAAAATTGTAGACAAGCGTTGCGTTAGCTTAGTGGATAGAGCGTGTGCATTTGGTGCGTGCATATGTGCAGGGTTCGAATCTCGGTTAGATATAAAATATTTTTTAAATGTTTTTCTACGATAAATTTGTATTATTAATTAACGTAAGTAAACTGAATAATTGCTTTGACATATAAAAACTATTATATATTATGATACTAAGTTAATAATAACAATTTTTTTTAACATTTTTGACTCGTGTAAATACTTTTGATCGTTAACAGTTCAATTTTTAAATTAAATTAAATTATTTATTTTAATAAATTATATTTCTTAGAGAGATTTCACATTACTTACGTATACTTTAGGATCATATTAAAAGCATATGTACTCTATAATTTGCAATTGAACTAAAAAACTCGGTAATTTTTAATTGAATTAAAAAACTAATCGGTTTAAGGAACTTTTTTCAAAAATTTGAAATTAATATTTTACAAATACTTTTTAAATGTATACATGAATTGTTTATTTAAATATTTAGATTATAACATAAAACATTAATTTGATAAGTAGTATTTATTATTTATTAAATATACTTAAAGAATTTTCCAAAACATTGATATGAACAATTTTCGAATAATTTCTAAGTAACTATAAATGCGCATAATTAACTATTAATGGCCCTAGTAGAAATTTAAAACTAAGAACTAGGAATTAAAAATTGGTAGTAAGTACCTTGTGATGAAACGCTTGTTCTCCCATTTTATTAGCATTTAATAAAATGACCACAACCTCAAAACATTCGCATAATGCTTCCAGCTTTCCGGAAAGAGTAAACTTCAAAATTCCTATAGTTTCGGATGGGTTTTTAAACGTTTTCGTCTGATTTACAACTAATTTCTGTTGTATTTCCAGTATTTATGAAGATAAACGCTGTTTTATTAGATATTTCACTTGTCCATTTTTAATAGATATTTAATAGGACATAACTAGATTCAACTGTAATCTATATTTACAAGCTCAAAAATTGGAGAAAAATAGGATTTTACACTAATAAATGGTCATAAAATGTGAGAAAAATCGTTTCATCGATAGGAGAAAAATGGGCACATTTTTCGCCTATTTTTTGCCCATTCTATTCAAACAGTCTATTTAATACTTATTTGAATATGATTTCTACCAGGGGGATTTTACAAATAATTTTTGGCGTAATTTTTTAGTATTTACAATAATTCATACAAGTTCATTAAGAATAATATCTCCAAATTTAGTAATAAAAAAATTTTACATTACGTAATTTTACTAAAAATTTATTAAATCTTCGTAAAAATATGTTTCAAGTTAATTTTTAAGCTAACATATATGTAGTTTCGTACGAACCCTAATATAAATTCGTACGAACTATTTATTTGTAATGAACTGATATCTACAGACATAGTTACTTTGATTTAATTCGCAATGAATTAGTATATGCATTTTTTCCGAATTAATATTGAATATACTTAATTCCTTTACAGATCTTTTTTCATTCGTGCAAATAATTCTTAAATAATTCATTTGGTGAATACTTCTTTAATTCCTCCTGAAGCAGCTTGCCATCTGGATATGTGTTTCTCATTCTGTCATTAATATATAAAGAGGAGTATGATATATTATTTAGCTTCTAAAATTAAACACGCATTTAACTCTATTATATTAACACCAATTTTTAATTCATTTTATTAAATAAGATATAGTAAGTACAAAGTTTCAACAAAATTAATGTGAAACAAAAGTAAATCAACTGCAAATTTAACGTAGAGTCGAATTTATAATAAAATAGGTATACCTATATATATATAATGGCATCTCACGTCAATAAGTGGTCCGATCAAAAATTTAAAATGCACCAAATTTTAGGTATACATGGAAATGTTTTTCTGAAAAACAGAGAACAGAAAAATTTGTTAATACTGGAATCTATTTGTTCAAAAGTTATATTCCAGCCTCAAATACTGAATTTTTTCAAATTTTTTTCAACACCAGCTGTGCCCTAATAGAATTTTAATAGGTTTTTAAGCCAGAAAGTGACGAATTAGCATAAAATGCTCAAAATATGATCCTAATATGATCAAATTACAAATTTTGTCTAACCTTAAAATGCTCAATTTCTACTAGGTTTACCGCTATTTAACTCAAAATTTATCAACTTTTAATATATAACATTATATGTAACATTCGTTGATAATTATGTGTAGAATTTATCCTTCTGGGTAAGAATTTCTAATTTCAAGGTCAAGATCACACAAAAGAAGCTTACAGTAATACCTTTTAAACGGTTAATAGCTTATTTAGTGTCCTTTAATTCTATAAAAAGTTATGATAATTTAAAAAATCACAAAAAATTTCAAAAATTAACATGGTAATTCCTATTTGAATTTCTAAAAATATTTTGCATTTCTTTAAATTATCATAACTTTTTACAGAGTTGAAGGCCACTAATAAGCTATAGACCGTTTAAATGGTATTACTTCAAGCTTTTTATTTAAATTTTGGATGAAAAAATCAATTGTGGCGAAGTTTCAATTTTACAAGTAATGTTCTGTGGTCAAAGCTAATAGATATAGTAATAAACGGTAAATGTAGCTGGTGTTGAAAAAAACTAGAAAAAATTCACTTATTGAAGTTAAAATAACTTTTGAATAAATAGATTCTTAATCTAAAAATTAAATAATATATCTAAAATTTGTTTTCTGTTTTCTGCGAAACATTGTCAATGTGTATCTAAAATTTGGTGTATTTTAAAATTTTGATCTGATCATTTGACGTGGAATGCTCTATATATATATTAGGTATATAAATTAATGGTAATTTTAAGATGAATTAAGCGCGTCAATTTTATATAATTGTTATAACAATTTATTTAATACTATTTATTCTAAATTCAACATTTAATTTTAAGAAAAATTAACGCAACCATATACTTATTTTATACTAATTTGATATAAATTTGGCATAAAATTAACACTAATTTGTTGTAAATTTTATACTTGTTGTTATTCAATTAACATTGTATATAAAATGTATATAAGTGAGATCGATGTAAATAGTTGTAAACTATATTGATTTTCAAATCAAGCGCGCTTTATTAGTGTGCGACTAAGTTCATCATCGCACTTGTATAACTATGTATATATGTAAGTAAGTCGCAGTTCAGTACCGGTATAGATATAGACACCGACTGAAAAGGTCTATACAAATATGTCTCGTCACTAATACTCTGTTCTATTATATCAGTTTGTTGTAAATTTTATACTAAATGTTTGTTTGATTTTTTTATAAGATTACACGTGTATAAACCGCGTGCAGGACTTATTCGAACGAATGAAATTGGATCATAATAGGATCGTATTAAACGTAAACTACTACTACTATACTATATAGTAGAAGATTTAAAGCCGATAAGTTCGATTGTGCAACTTTTTTCCCCAGAAACGATAAAAACTCATGTCTATTATTTGCAACTAAGTTCAATTTAAATTAACATTTGTAAATATATACATTTATTGTTTTTCCTACAATCATTTAGATAAATTACAAAAAAGTAAAGTTACGTATAACTGGCTTCCGTTATAAATATTAGTATTTTAATATTCATAAATTTATCAATTTAAAAATATATAAATTAAGAGTGAAATGTGTTATTTTTTATCAATATCAGTGCATACAATATTGAATGATGTAGAGTCAAGTCTCAGTTTACCCATTATGATTTTTATTACACTTTGCATTCTACAATTCATAGTACATCATACGATGTACCTGGGTGACATCTTGCAGAAATGTTTTATTAATAAACCAATTAAGAAGAAAAAGCGAAGACTATGTTAAAATGCATCTCTAAAAAAATAAAATAAATTCATCAAGTATTATCCTACTTATTTAAAAACACAACGTTTATGTAATTATAAATTTTGTTTAAGGATAATGTACATACATTAAATAAATGCGCATCAATTCTATTTGTTCGTCGAATTCACATATAAAGAAAAATTATCGTAATTATTATTATATTTGTACCCTTTAATTATGTGAATTATAGTTAATCTAAGGATTAAGGAGTATATGGAATAAACAACCTTTCATCTAGAACTTTGTTTAATATGCTTAAATAAGCCATCAACAGAGTCGTAATTGAAATATATAACGATAGAATAACTTGTGCAAACCTTAATAAAATTGTAGGTTAAGTTATTATTCGTATAAGCAGTACATACACGTCACACATGCGCGCCCACATACGCACACACGCATACACGCGCGCCCACACACGCACACACACACACACACACACACAACCGCACATGTAAAAGCAACGTGTTGGCTTATAAGCAAATGATAAAAATATACTTAATAAATTTTTAGTTATTTTTTTTATGTTTATCGACATTTATTGCAAATGTCAGAAACTTTTGATTTTAAAAACTTAAACGTGTGAAATTAGAAAATTTTGAGCACATAACTGAAAAGTTGTTTAATTCTTGATTAAAAATATATTCATAAACGTATTTGTCCCACTGTTCCTTTTTTAAGGAATGCTAAAAATAGCTGTCATGCTACGCCGTAAGTATTTAAGAAAACATTCACTTCTCCGATACCCACGGCAGCAATTATATATAATGTAATTCTGCGACTGATTATTGCGTGCTGGTTCGTTATTGGGGTTATGAAGATGTGAAACTTGTTATGTTACCAGCCGAATCAGTTACCGACTGAGCAGTATATATTTACAGTCCATAATATAAAATGACGTTCCATCATCTCGAAAATTGAAACTTGATATCGAAATTATGTGAATATCTCGATCACAGTGGGTGCAATATAGAAATGAGTTGTTGCATTTATTATATACTCAGGGAATTAGATCCATAATATAACATGACGTTTCATCATCTCGAAAATTGAAACTTGATATCGAAATTATGTGAATATCTCGATCACAGTGGGTGCAATAGAAATGAGTTGTTGCATTTATTATATACTCAGGGAATTAGAAAATGTAAACATCGGCGAGCGTAGCGCGCCATGATCATCTAGTATATATATATGTGTGTGTGTGTGTGGCGATTTCACGTCAACTGAACACGTCAAAAAATGAAATTTATTACAAATAGTAGGAAACTATTAAAAGATACATAATAAGAAGCAGAGCTACTGCAGCGATTCAAAACAAATAATTTTTTGAAAAAATTGATGATTTCACCATATTTGTTAATTTTTATCTCAAAAACTTTTTACTTTTGTTTATACATATTACGTATAATAAAGTTTGTAAGTTGCATGTATAATAAGCTCATATTTTTGAAAATTACAATTTTAACTTCTGATAAGGAAATATGTTTCTTCGAAAATCCGTGACTTTGTTACAACATAATTAATTTTGATCTAATCGGTCTACAAAAAAAGTATTTTTGAATAGCTTGAAAATAAAGCTGATTAGATTGATGAACTCACAAAGAAGAGGTCACGACCTTCGGATGACGGAGAATGGGTAACATTTGGAAAACACTCACCAATCACAGGCCGGTCTTACTTTTTTCAACCACCAATCAGAGGCGGTGGTACGTCATTATGTCGGTAATTTTTAATTTTTCACCATAACGTTCGGTAGATGGCGCAATGTTAAAGTTTATTAGTGAAATAATTTGAAATTTGTATATATATTTTAGAAATATTATTTATTATTTCAATTTTAATGTTATAACATACCGCGGTTACCGCTTGGAATCGGTATGATAATAAATTAACAAGCGCTTCCCTGCTAAAAAAGATCTATTGAAACCGATTCAAAAAAAGTGAATTGCATCGAATTGAACTTACGAATCGGCATAATAATTATTAAAATCAATTGGCAAATAGTACATAAATCTTGATTAAAAATATCAAGAAGAAATTATTAAAATCTTTTAATTATAGGCAAAAACTACGTGTTTATTGCTTTAAATCGTCATTCAATGATATAATTGAATCGACTAGAATAACTTTCAATTAATGTCGTGTTTCAATTACAACCAATTCTCAAAATGACAATCTGTAAGTTCAATTGGATTTCATAAAAACTCGATTACAATCATATTAAATTGATATCTAACAATATTAACATTTTTTTAATTACTTATTTAATATAAATATTTTACACTGGTGGAAATACGAACAACTTTTTACCGATAAAAATAGGAATTTTTATACTACACTACCAATATAATATATAGGTAAAAAATAGCTATTTTAATCCTATAACCCTAGTAGAATTTTCAATATGAAAAATGGGCTTAAATCTAAGAAATGGCCAGTGAAACTGGTCAGGTTCTATCTCAAAATGAAACGCTTTTTCACACCTTTCTTGACCATTTCTTAGATGGACATAACCTTCATCAAATATGAAACAACTTTTCGGGTAATCCTGTAAAGAAAACTTAAAGCGTGTTGTGAAATTTGATCGGTTTTACCATTTGTAATAGATACAGACGATTGTTTACGCTACATAAATAGTACTCCCTTTTGAAAATAACTGTTAAATTCTCTTAAGCGCTGATAAAAAGTCTAACAGCTTCTATGAGAATTTATAAGCTCAATCTGCACTAAAATTTTTGCTGATAGGCTTCTATAAATTTTTATTTGAATTTGACAGCAGATGCTAGTCTGCAGAATTAATGAGATACCATGCAGAAATAATATTATTAGATTTTATTCGCTTTTATAAGAAAATAGTATTTATATTTTTTTACTGGAATTTACGTATATTAAGGACAATGAGATTGAATAAGAAACTATTATCATTTTCTTATAAATGTATCTATTATTTTTTATATGTGTGTGCATTTAAATATTTAATTAGTTTTTAAAAGAATAAACAAGTTAATTACAAAGTAGAATTATATTGGTATATCCTCATTGACTATTTAATTGTTTGAAATGTGAAAATGCAGATTTATTAAAAATATATCCCTATAAGCGCGTATTCGCAAGTACGCGGTCAAAAACACACTATCCTTCTCGTTGAACTATCACCATTTACTGTTACGATTTCAAAGAGTATAATCAAGTATTTACATATTTCTATCCTATCAGAAGTAATATGCTCATACTTATACCGATATTAATTATGAATACATAACTTTTTTAATTATTTTTATTTAAAATTTATTAGTATAATATTTAAGGCAAATAGAATATGACAAAATGATTTGTTTTAAATTCAAGCATTTTCGGAGAGTACAATAATTTTTTAATAATTAGAAAAAAATACTTTTTGATAAAGTGTGCGTAAAATGCGATTTTACGCACTACACGGTTTTTAAAAAATAGCATTTACATCCACGGTATCAAAAAATATTCTTCGATACACACGCGAAAGATGATTTTCGACTCGTGCGATACTCACTTCGCTCGGGTGATAAACTCGCACTGGTTCGAAAATCAACTTTCGCTCTTGTATAAAGCACTATTAGTCAACTCTGAAATAGTGTATTGCGCACAATATTTCTTATTATTGTACACGAAAAATCGCATTTTAAAAGATTTCAAGTTGAAAAAGATTTCGTAAAATGACATTTGAAAGTAATCGTGTGTAATTACAATTAAGTTTACAATTAAATCCTCATTCATTCTAATAGCCAAGTTCACATTGATCATTCATTATTATACTTCTGCAACTAAGGATTAATCAATATGAATTTGGCAACTTCAAGTTAAGCTTTCCCTTACGAACTTTTTCTCGATATGTATTTTCAATTATTGACAATGGTATTCATGGCAACCAATATTTGTAAATAAATTGATAAAGTAACCTGCATGCTAGAGTGTCAAAACTTGATTGCTACGATAAGATAGCCGATAATATTTAGTGAAAATAAAATATACCTGTGCTTTCGGATTTCGGCAAATGTTTGCGAGCGTAAGAATACGCCACACGAAAGTGCGAAGAATTGTGAGCTGTAACACAATCAAGCGCTTCAAAGCCGATGATTATCGGAAAAACAAATATTATTATATTCAGCTCGAAGACGGGGAACTGCACGAAGGGATTGTACTGTCTGTTGCAGGTAAGTCTTATATTAGTAAAAAATGTAATTATATCTATATATTCCATGTATAGATATACATATAATATCATAACCTCCTGACACGTTACAACCTCGTATAATGTTTAGGTAATTCACATATATACCTATGCACTTACGAAAATCTGCACGCACGCATTCATACACACTATAATAAAATTTATTTATACATATATATATATACAAGATATTGTTTTGTTATCTAACAATAATTCATGCTAATAAATAATAATAGATATCCTATATTTATTGAGCACGATAATATATTTTAATTGTAACACTTTTACATTTAGTAAATGTACTCTACCATCACTGTCCTTTTTATAGCTACTGAAGATGCTTTACAGCAAAACTCAATTGATAACCGGACTCGTGCTCCGCCAGTAAATCTTATTGAATCCGCATCAGATTTAACCACTGATGCTGAAGGATTGACTGTTAAAACAGATGCAACAAAAAAGGATGATTCTAGTGCTTTAACAAATGATATTTTGAAACATAAGTTAAATAATTTAAAACAGAATCAACAAACGGTAAATATTTTTATCATATATATTTAATAAAAAAATTTTTCAATGGATTTTAAAACGTTCCTTTATCAAAAAGTTTCTTTCCAACAGTCACTTATAAAGTCCAGTTGTATCCGCTAATCCAAAAATGAAAAATTAAACTTTGTTAACTTGTCATAATTTTACTTACTTGTGTTAACCCGGATTTTTATTTTGAAATTCATTTTTTAATTTTATTATTAAATAGTTGTTAATATACACTTAATTAATTTGTTTATTAAAAATTATAATAAATAAAATGTAAAAAATTTTGGAAGGAAATTCATTGTCTTAGGGACATTTGGTTTTAAGAAGATCTCGGACCCAAATTACAAGGATCTACGTCTGTCAACCCAAAAATTATATCTACAATATTGAATAAAAAATCTGAAAAAATTCATAAGGATAGCTAAAACATTATGAAGAGCCTGAAGTAATATTAATATTAGTAATAAAAAATAATATTTTTAACAATAATTCAATAAACAATTTTTGATCGGTAATTTTTACTCAAAAAGGCATTAACTTTCAATTCAAACTTCGTAATTAAATTATAGATTTTTTTAAAATTTATTCTTTTGATTATAAAACAACATAAAAAAGACCATTTTTTGAGTCCGACATCTTCTTAATATAAAACACAGGTTTTTATTATTAAGTTATGAGTGATATTTTATCGTGTATATAGTTTGATGAATTAATCAGCAATATATTACTTAGTGACATTTCTTTGGATTTCATCCAACCTCATTAGGGTAAGATACAATTTTTTGAAAATGAACCAAAAATAGGCCATTATTGAAAGTTCAAAAAATTCTAAGGACCGCCATTTAGAATTTTGGGGCCTAAAATTTTGGAAATTGACGTTTTTGGTAAGTACTAACATATAACAAATCGGCGGCAAAATTGGCGTTTTCTGCGGTACACTGAATCTGTCGCTTCGGCTGGAATGACCCATATATTTTAACATCATTTAAAAAAAAGAAACAGGATAAAATTCGTTTTTTAAGTACCTGATTAAGTCATAAATAAAATTTCAAAGGTGTGCTTCCAAAATATCTAATTTTACACTTTTTAAGTTGGAAAAGTCAAAAGTTTCGGGGATTTGCCCATATATTTGACAACTGTAATATTATTTCTCATTTCGTAAAAATGAAATATTATTTACAGCCTCAGGTATTGTTCAAGGAATTTTTTCGGGTATTTGCGTTAAAAAAATTACTCGATTTCTTGTTTAAACAATTTTTTGGACTTGTAAACATCACCTTGCTTTTCAACCTTTTTATATTTATTAATTAATGTATTTAAAACTATTTTATCTTTTACTTAATTACTATATACGATTCTTCAGGCAATAACTCAAGGTACGTACAATTAAAGCTTGAAAATGTATATATATATGGGGTATTCCACGTGAAGTGGTCCGATCAAAATTTTAAAATGCACCAAATTTTGGGTACACTTTGCAAATGTTTTTCAGAGTACAGAAAAAAATTTTTAGGTACTGGAATCTATTTGCTCAAAAGTTATTCTAACCTCAAAAAGTGAATTTTTCCATATTTTTTTCAACACCAGCTGGGTTTACCGCTATATAACTCAAAATCTATCAACTTTTACTATAGAACATTATATGTAACATTCGTTTCTAATTATATCTAGAATTTATTCTTCTGGGTTAGAATTTCTAATCTCAAGGTCAATGTTACATAAACGACATGTCAATATTCAACTTGAAAAAAGTGCAAGTGCGCCACCTTTGATTTTTTCATGCAAAAGTCTAAAAGAAAGCTTGGAGCAATACCTTTCAAATGGTCTGTAGCATTTTTATGGCCTTCAATTCTGTAAAAAGTTATGACAATTTAAAGAAAGACAAAAAATTTACAAAAATTAACATGGTAATTCCCATTTAAATTTTTAAAAAAATTTCGTGTTTCTTTAAATTGTCATAACTTTTTACAGAATTGGAGGCCATAAAAATGCTACAGACCATTTGAAAGGTATTGCTCCAAGCTTTCTTTTAGACTTTTGGATGAAAAAATCAAAGGTGGCGCACTTGCACTTTTCTCAAGTTGAATATTGACATGTAGTTTATGTAACATTGACCTTGAGATTAGAAATTCTAACCCAGAAGAATAAATTCTAGATATAATTAGCAACGAATGTTACATATAATGTTCTATAGTAAAAGTTGTTAGATTTTGAGTTATATAGCGGTAAACCCAGCTGGTGTTGAAAAAAATATGGAAAAATTCACTTTTTGAGGTTAGAATAACTTTTGAGCAAATAGATTCCAGTACCTAAAAATTTTTTTCTGTATTCTGAAAAACATTTGCAAAGTGTACCCAAAATTTGGTGCATTTTAAAATTTTGATCGGACCACTTCACGTGGAATACCCCATATATATATATGCGCAGCCTACATGTTGGCTTTTATTGATTAATGTAAGGAGCTGATCAGCTCGTAAAAATTTAAATAAATAAATAAATAAATATATACATGTTTTTTACTATTACAATGCTTTTTTACGAAGATTAATGTAATTGATTTTTCACTTACTTGAAAGCTTGTAAATTTTGGCATAAATGTAAGCTTATAGTACAAAAATCTAAAAAATCATGAAAAAACATTTAAGATAATGTTAAAATGTAACTTTTCACAAATTATGCATTCAAAAAAATAAAATTTACGACCTAAAACGTATAATAAAGGAAAATCATTTTTTCACATCTTATTTTTTTACTTAAAAGAATAATTAAGACTTGAAATTTTTGCAGTAAAAATGTTTGATATTTCCAGTGTTCGCAATTTTTTCAACAAACAATCTTGATAAATTTTTAAGCTACGAATTTTTCAATAAAGTTACCTATTTTGCAATAACTCAAAAACAAATAAAAATAAATGAACAAACCTTGAACAAGCAGATAAATAAATTTATGCTAATCTGATTCAATCTCATTAAATTTAATTTTAAAGTAATTACAAATAAGTTCAAATAATAAAGTATTTACAGTTAGATTCTCTTACACAGTTTATTCATCTCATTAACTCTCATTGAAACATTTAATGTCTTTTAAAAATGGTTTTATTAGAAAAATATAATAAAATCACATTTATTTTCGTAAATACTGGAAATATAACAGAAATTAGTTGTAGATCAGACGAAAACATTAAAAATCCATCCGAAACTATAGGAATTTTGAAGTTTACTGTTACCGGAAAGCTGGAAACATTATTTCAATGTCTTGAGGTTATGGTAATTCTATTAAGTGTTAAAAATGGGTGAAAAAGCGTTTCATCACAAGGTATTTAATACCAATGTTTAATTTTTAGTTCTTAGTTTCAAATTTCTACTAGGGTATTTAATGTTCTATTTAGGTACCAAAAACGTTACACTTATAGGAATAAAGTAGCTATTTTTTATACGTAGAATATTGGCAGTACAGTATTATATCATACTCCTCTTTATATATTAATGACAGAATGAGAAACACATATCCAGATGGCAAGCTGCTTCAGGAGGAATTAAAGAAGTATTCACCAAATGAATTATTTAAGTTATTTACTACCAATTTTAAATTCCTAGTTCTTAGATTCAAATTTCTACTAGGGATAATATTAAAATATTATAAGTGAAATGTGAATTTTTCTATCAAAACCCCTTTATCCTGGGAATAATATTTAAAAAATACAATTTTTTATGAGTCCATTGTAATCGCTTTAAACAAGGGTAAATTTACCACTATTACAATTTTTTAAGGGAGTCGTTTTTTATTAGTTTTTTGGCTTTGAAGTTTCATTAGTCCGCGTACGTACGTACAACTTTTTGTACATGCATTTTACCATTAATTATTACAATTATACAACCGAAAATTAATTTTTTGTCAACAATTGATTGTCGTGGTGCCAGGTATAAACTGAATACATAAAAAGTTATAATAAATTGTGATGGTGTCATCATTGGGAGGCACCTAAAAAGGAATAATAAATATTAGTGGGTGTTATTATTAATATATAATAATTGGAAGTACACTTACCTGGTTCGGAGGTTATCCAGGAACAGTATTGGGGATGCCGTCGAGGAGTTGTTGGTCGGCTGCTCCGGGGTTCTCTGCTGCAGGAGGCGGGGTTCCCGGGGTGATCTGCTACTCCAAGACACCAGCATCTGTAAAAGAAAAATATATTAATATTGGGTGTTGAATGGATAAAAAGGATGAGGAATCAGGAATTAATTTCAAGGGAAATATAAATTAAAACAAGGTAAAAGAGGGATTTGGTGAAAGATTATACCAATACTTACCTATTTCAGGAGTTTTGCATCATGGTTTATTGCAAATATGCAATAAACAATGATGTAAACATTACCATTCTCGCTGTGCGAAGACCCTTGTGGAGCGTTGGTGGGGAGAATTCGTTGTCGTCCTCGCGCACGGCGTATACACGCGAGTATACGTACGCGCACACACTTTATACACGCGCACAACACCCGCGGAACGATTTATCGTTCTCCCCGCCGGTGGGGATCGCACGCACGCGGTGAACCGGTCGCGAAGCACGTTGTTTACGTGCCGGTTCGAACTCAGTTGCGTCCATCTTGAATCGATCGAGATTCAGGCGCGCGCACAGTAACTAGGCGGTCCGCGCTTTTATCGACGTAGGGATATGTGTATCGATATGTAGGGAGTTTCGGAACACGTGTAGTGGGGATTGATCAGGTATATATATTATACGTGTATAATATATATAAGTAAATAAGAGATTCAAATCTCGTGCCAATGAGATTTTGGTGATATTACTAAATGTTTTCTAGTAAGGACGATGTGTCGTGTATGGAATTACTGTATAAAATAGTATTATGACAGTAATTCCGTAATACACGTATATTTACTGTAATAGTTGGGACAATGATAACTTATGTAAATGAGTTGTCAATTTTGATATTAGTAAGGACTATATGGTAGCGGAGGGGCACCTGTGACATGTAATTACATGGAGATAAGTCAGATAATGAGTTATCTCCCGCAGGTGACACGAGCGAGATAAGGAACTGGGACAACAAGTGAGAAAAGGAGAGAGTATTTAAATTTTCGGTTACGGAGGGTAGTTTCCGGAAAGGGATTATTCTAGTATCGTGAGTTGGAGAGTAAAGTCAAGTTTTCGAGAGCAGAGTTATTTCGAGTGAGAGAGAGATATTGGGAAAAAGAGATTTGTAGCCATTTTTGTAGCGGAACCACAATTTTGATTGTTTTATCCAAGAACTTGGAGATACTTGGAGTAATTTGTTAGTAGGAAAATAACGGAGAATTGGAGCGAAATTCCATAGAACCATATATTTAGTTTATTTAACAATTCTACTCCGAGAATTGGTAAGCAATTTAATTATTATAGTGGCGTCCGTATTTTATAATCATTTGTTGGTCAAACGTGGTTGTTTCGGGAGTGATTGCTTTTCTATCGTTGGGTTCGTCGGGTTTTATTGTTAATTACGTCGCGTTACGTTGGGTTTTTTCGCGCGTTATTAATAAATATTAAGTTTCACAAATCTCTCTCGTGGTAGTGGTGACAGTGGATTCCGCAAGGAATCCGCTTATTAATTTTCTGTGCGCAAAACAAGTGTATGTACGCCAACTAAAAATTACGACGTAGGGATATGTGTATCGATATGTAGGGAGTTTCGGAACACGTGTAGTGGGGATTGATCAGGTATATATATTATACGTGTATAATATATATAAGTAAATAAGAGATTCAAATCTCGCGCCAATGAGATTTTGGTGATATTACTAAATGTTTTCTAGTAAGGACGATGTGTCGTGTATGGAATTACTGTATAAAATAGTATTATGACAGTAATTCCGTAATACACGTATATTTACTGTAATAGTTGGGACAATGATAACTTATGTAAATGAGTTGTCAATTTTGATATTAGTAAGGACTATATGGTAGCGGAGGGGCACCTGTGACATGTAATTACATGGAGATAAGTCAGATAATGAGTTATCTCCCGCAGGTGACACGAGCGAGATAAGGAACTGGGACAACAAGTGAGAAAAGGAGAGAGTATTTAAATTTTCGGTTACGGAGGGTAGTTTCCCGAAAGGGATTATTCTAGTATCGTGAGTTGGAGAGTAAAGTCAAGTTTTCGAGAGCAGAGTTATTTCGAGTGAGAGAGAGATATTGGGAAAAAGAGATTTGTAGCCATTTTTGTAGCGGAACCACAATTTTGATTGTTTTATCCAAGAACTTGGAGATACTTGGAGTAATTTGTTAGTAGGAAAATAACGGAGAATTGGAGCGAAATTCCATAGAACCATATATTTAGTTTATTTAACAATTCTACTCCGAGAATTGGTAAGCAATTTAATTATTATAGTGGCGTCCGTATCTTATAATCATTTGTTGGTCAAACGTGGTTGTTTCGGGAGTGATTGCTTTTCTATCGTTGGGTTCGTCGGGTTTTATTGTTAATTACGTCGCGTTACGTTGGGTTTTTTCGCGCGTTATTAATAAATATTAAGTTTCACAAATCTCTCTCGTGGTAGTGGTGACAGTGGATTCCGCAAGGAATCCGCTTATTAATTTTCTGTGCGCAAAACAAGTGTATGTACGCCAACTAAAAATTATTATAGATTACAGTGGAAACCGGTCCACTGTAAATTCGACGGGATCTCCTCTGAGAGAGTCGGCCGTGCAGGGTTTATTTTATTTTGTTAATATTTTCGGCGTTTCCACCGGGAAACGGTTAATTAATTTAACCAAAAATTTGGTAACGTCGCATTGGCGCCCAACGTGGGGCTCTGTTGAATTTTTATCTATTTTAAAATTCCTTGGCTCCAATAATTGTATTCGTAGGGTTTATTCGGGAGAAGTGAATTCCGTGTTGAGTGGGTTTTTATTTGAGAAGACGCACGGATTCGTCATTTTAATTTTAGTTGGCGTCGGTTTTGGTGGCCATTTTGTGTCTGAAAATCGAAATTTTTTGAATAGTAGTGTCCGTTTGACCAACGTTAGTGAGGACTTTTGTGTGTGATCATTTATTTATTTATTTGATAAATATATGTTATTTTCCCTATTTTTATTGTGACGACAAGCGCTTTTTGTGGGCTGCTGTCAATTTTTGTTGCTTTGAATCAGGATTGTAAAGACAATCCTCAATCATTGCGGCGGTTATATTTAGTGTGTGTTGTGGTTTCACTCGTGCCGAGTACATCCCCAATTATATAAATTATTATTTTAGTATTTTATTTATATTATTTATTATTTTGTGCGTGTGTTTATTCTTTATTTCAGTGGGGATTATAATAATTTATTTTCTTTTGGGTGGTGTAGTTTTTTTTATCTGGAATTCGGGTCGATTTCGGGATTCGCGTTTTCAGGTTTAGACAGAGTATTTAGTAGCGGAGAAACCTAAGGGAATTTATTTATTTATTCATTTTTATTCTTTCCAAGCATCCATGTTGGCAAAGGGCCAAATTGAGCAACCGGAGGTGATAACGTTTTGGATATATATTTTCCTTTATTTTGTTTTTCTTTCCTTTTGTAGGAAGATTCAACAAGGTAATCTCCAGAATAATATAATATTAATATTTTATTTTTATTTATTATTTATTATATTCCCTTTATTTGGCACGAGTGAAATTCGGGTCCCTTTACGTCCGACACGTGTACACGGTTCGCGTTACAGCTTTAGCATTTTTTGTATTATATTTTCCCCAAACTAGCTTTGCTGAGGTTTCTTATTTAGTAGGGTTTATTTTAATTTTTGTTCCTTTTAACAATTTTTCGCCATGAACTCGTACAAAGAAGCAATGAAGAGGTTATTAGGGGAAAATCGGGAAATGCAGAAAATGAACATCACGATTAATGCGATGTCTCAGAAAGCGGTAACGTAGGAATTAAAATCGAGGGGACTTAGCGTAGTTGGGACGTTGGGTATATTAAAAGAGCGATTATTGAGAGCTGATATGAAGAAATTAGCACCAGAAGCAGGAATTCCCTGGTTTGCGGAAGACGAGGAGAGTCCTCGTGAGTCACAGGATAATAATCCTGAGCCGAGTGCAATCCAGTCCATCACGGAGGCTTCTGATGAAGGTTCGGCGACTGATACGAGCAAGAGAGTAGGTAGACCCAAGAGAGTGACGAACAAGTCAAAGGTGTCCGAAAAATCTGTCAGAGATATGAAGTCAACGAAGACCAGTGTTACTCCACCAAGGGATTCTCGAGCGATGATGTCCGTGGTCGGGGAATCATCCAATCCGTCGAGTCAGCCGATCCCATCTGTGTCTGGTGAATTTGTTCGGCCACGAGATCCGACTCCAGTGCAGAGTGAAGATGAAGACTTGGCCAGGATGAAACATTTGATTACGGATGTCGTTCGAGAGATCCTTGGGGAACAGCTAAAGATCTCATTATCAGCGATCATAGATCAAAAGTTAGCTAATTTAAATGTAGCGCAAAAGTCGGGACCGTCGGGCGAAGATACGAGTAGGGATGTTAGAGAAAATAGGGAGCGTAGGGTAGTATGTGATGAGAACGAACAAGAAGTTCGTAATTATCATGAAATGCGCGACTCGTTGTTAGAACAGTCGCGTAAGCGAAGAGAATCAATGATCACAATTCGGAAATTGGGAGATCAGGGTAAGTTGTGGATAGAAATTACTCCTGATTCACAAAACGAGACTCCTCAGAACCAAACATTGTTACAACCCGTTCAATTAGGGTTTAGCAATGGAAATCGGCCAAAGAAGAGCGGAGGGAAGACGAATGGAGTTTCAGATACCGATTGCAGTTCGGAGGAGGAATTGTGTAAATCCAGGAGGAAATATAGACAAAAGACCAGAAAGGCTGCAGTAGGGCGTGTAGGGAGAAGGGACGAAGATTCCGATTCCGATGCGCGAGAATCGGATGGTTCCCCCAGTCGTAGGGTAACCAAGAACCGAACGGGCAGGAAAGAGGCGGTTGACACACGCAGAAGTACTGAGTGTGTCAAACTACTCCAAGGCTGGCGGATTCAGTTCTCTGGTGAAGGCAAGGAGGGACCGGAAGAATATCTTGCGCAACTGGAGGATTGCTTCGAGAGTACGGCATACACGGATCGCGAATTTTTGAGTGCGATTCCTTGTACAATGTCCAAGATGGCTGTGCGTTGGTACCGGTCAGTGAAGGACCAGATTAATTCCTGGAAGGAATTTAAGAAAGCGTTTAGACATCGCTTCCTAGGAATCCTGGATCGTGAGGACATCTTGATGGAGTTGAGACGCCGTACTCAAGCCAAAGGTGAAGGGATTGCGGAGTATCTCTCCTGCATCCGTTTGATAGTAGGGCATTTACGGAGACCACTGCCAGATTATCAACTGGTTCCGATGATTTTCCGCAATTTATTGCCGGAATATCGGAGGGCCATGGAAGATGAATATCTGGACACGTTAGACGATATTGAGAAGTGGGGACGAAAATTCGAGAGAAGGAAGGAGTTGGACAGCCGCTATGTTCCGCCACCGCCAAAGGAGAAGATGTGGATTCCAGAGGCGGCTTTTAAAGGGGCCACTTCGAAGGGCAAGGTGGCAAAGGCGGAAATTAAGAGTCCGGAGGTTAACGTGGATAAGAAACACAACCAGAAAATGATGAAATCGTCCTCTGGATCGGATAAAGATCAGAAGATGGTTCAAAAGAAGACGAGTAGTGAGATTAAACCATCTTCTGCGGCGATAGCGAAAACCGAGAAGAAGGTGGGAAAAATGGTAGATAGTCGAGTGACTTATGCCAGTGTAGCGGCTACTCCTCCGTCTCCGAGCAGATTTAAGCCTTTTCGAGTTACTGATCGTAGGGACAATATTAGGCCGAGTACAAACAACCGTAGTAGGGAATTTCACGGTCCTTGTTTTAATTGTCAGAGAGTTGGACATCGAAGTGCGGAATGCCCGGATAGGAAATGTTTTCGGTGCCGGGAAACGGGCCATCATATAAAGGATTGCCCGTTGATGAAGGTGCCAGACATTCACTGTCAAGTCTGCGACAAGGTGGGTGTCACATTTAAAAATTGTCCGAATTGTAAAGAATTCCGGAATTTTTTGGGAAACGGGCAAGCGAGAGCACAGACAGGTCCTCTGACTCTCGACAAACATTAAAACAGACCGATATAGATAAAATAATTAGGGACGTGTCTGATCGTAGTGCGGAGGGTAACAAACGAAAGCATGTTAGTACGGAGGGTGATAGGGAAACTCAGGTTAGTACGGAGGAGGTGCTCCCTGAGGTAGTGAGATTAGATCGCGATTCGGATTCATCTGTTCCTAATCCTAATAGTGAGGTAAACGTAGGGAAGTCAGAATCGATGGTGCGAATTTCAGAGAAGGTTAGGCCAACTAGGAAATCAATTGATGGTGGCGGGACTCAGGTTAACGAGAAAAGATTTAGTAATCGGGAAGAGAGTTTAGATTATTCAAGATTAAATATAATTAATCAGGGGGTTGATATTCTACTGGGGTTAGAATCAACGGAATCTAATGTTACGAATTCGGAAATCTTTTCTCGTAACAAAGAGACACCAGATCCATCAATTGAGAAGGGAACTAGACAGGGAACCTCTATGATCAATGCAGATAATCGGAAATTTCTTAACGTCGAATTAGGAGGAATTACGTATAGGGCTTTGGTCGATTCCAGGTCTACGTTGTCTTTAGTTGGGTCTAAAATTGCGCAGCGGTACAAGAGTAGAATTAGAACTAATAATTCGGTACTTAGAAATTTTAGTGGTGGTACAGTTAGTGCGGTGGGGACAATCGACATCATGTTAGAAGTTGACGGTCAGGTGGGCCAAATCCATTGCAACGTAGTCAGTGATTTAGACACTGACATGTTACTTGGGATGGATTTTGGCAAGGCCTTTGATTTCGATGTTCGATTGGGACGGAATCAATGGAGAGTTAGCGAAGGGAAATGGAGAACATTCGACGATAATGCTGAAAGGCAGTCGTCGAATATCCATGGTGAGTGCTCTGGTATATCCGAATTGCAGGATAATCAGAGGGCTCGAGTACAAGAATTGGTGCAGAGGCTGATTCCTGAGTATAATCCGGAGAAGTTGGGAATGACTGATTGGACGGAGCATTCTATTGACGTGCAGAATGCCTTCCCAGTCAAGCATCGTACGAGGAGGATGTCTCCCAAGATGCTGGAGGTGGCTCAGGAAGAAGTTAAAAAGATGCTGAAGTTAGGTGTGATTGAGAGATCAGCCAGTGATTGGAGTAGTGCACCAGTTCTTGTCCGCAAATCCGATGGCTCCATTCGATTCTGTATTGACTATCGGGACCTGAATGCGGTAACCAAACGAGATGCCTATCCCTTGCCTCAAATAGATTCGATCCTGGATAAGATATGGAGAGCGAAATTTATAAGTAAGATCGACTTAAAGCAGGCTTATTTCCAAGTTAAGATGGCGTCTGCTAGTCGGAGGTATACTGCGTTTTCCGTACCGGGATCGGGTCTATGGCAATTTAGAAGGATGCCGTTTGGTCTTACCAATGCTCCAATGACCTTCCAACGGTTAATTGATGCAATATTTGGGCCTGAGTTTGAGCCATTCGTGTTTGGGTATCTTGATGATATTATAGTGGTGACTGAATCGTTCGAGGATCATTTGAAATACCTAGAACTAGTTCTTAAAAAGTTGTTAGATGCTGGATTGACTATGAATAGGGACAAATGTGAATTTTGTTGTAGTAGGGTTACATATTTAGGGTTTATCTTAGATAAGGATGGACTTCGGACAGATCCAGATAAGGTAGCTCCGGTGGTTAACTATCCAGTACCTACAACGATTAAGGAATTGCGAAGGTTCTTTGGTATGGTAGCGTGGTACTCGAGGTTCATTGAGGACGAGGCTAGAATAAAGATACCGTTAGTGAGGCTATTGCGTAAGGGACAGGAATGGACATGGGGAGAGGAGCAGCAAGCTGCTTTTAATGAATTGAAACAAGCCTTGACTGCCGCTCCTGTTCTTGCTAGACCTGATTTCGACAGGCCTTTAAAGGTTCAGTGCGATGCTAGCAATTTTGCCTTGGGGGCTGTGCTGACCCAGGATCAGGAGGACGGAGAACATCCCATCGTCTATATTAGTAGGGTCTTGACTGCTGCGGAGCGAAATTACACAACCACTGAAAAGGAGTGTTTGGCGTTGCTCTGGGCAATCAAGAAGTTGAGGCCGCATCTTGAGGGTTATAAGTTTACGGTGATCACGGATCACAGTGCTCTTAGGTGGCTGAGGAATTTAAAAGAGCCGACGGGTAGACTTGCTCGTTGGGCCCTGGAGATAAGGAGCCTTGAATCAAGTCCCAGATGCTCTCTCCAGGATGTACGAGTCTGAAGAAAATGTAGTAGCTGCCTTTAAAGAGATTGGAGATCCGTGGTACCTCAACATGCTGAGCAATGTACAGCAGTTCCCTGATAGGTATCAGCAGTGGAAAGTGGAAGATGGAATGCTATATAGATTCCGGAACGAACCACTGTTAGACCCAGTGACCAATAGAGAAGAGTCCTGGAAATTGGTAGTTCCGGAGGAGCAACGTGATCGGGTCATGAGTGATGCCCATTGCGTTACCTCCGCAGGTCATTTAGGGGTCGAGAAGACATATGATAAGGTCGCTAGGGAGTATTTCTGGAGAGGAATGTGGTACGACATTCATAAATTTGTAGTAGGGTGTGAAACTTGTCAAAAGTACAAAGTTTCTCAATCAGGGCCTCAGGGACTAATGAGTAGTAGGGTAGTAGAGAAACCGTGGGTTGTCGTTGCGGCGGATATGATGGAGTTTCCGGCCAGTAAAAATCAATGCAAATATCTGCTGGTATTTCAAGATTTATTTACTCGCTGGATAGAGTTGAAACCATTGAGATCTGCTGATGGGAAAGCGGTAGCGAGAGCGTTCGAGGAGTTAGTTTTATTTCGGTGGGAAACTCCAGAATATTTGCTTACGGATAATGGTAAGGAGTTTGAGAATAAATATCTGAACGATATTTTAGTAGGATATGGGGTGAAACATATCACTACACCTCCTTACCATCCGCAAGCAAATCCTGTCGAATGTAGCAATCGCACGCTTAAAACGATGATTGCAACGTTTGTCGAAGCGGATCATCGGACTTGGGATCAACATCTCCATGAATTCCGACACGCTTTAAACACGGCAATTCAATCGTCGACCCGGGTGTCACCAGCGTTTTTAAATTATGGGAGACACCCAAAACCAGTAAAGAGTTTACGTAGGGAGGTCGAGAAACCTCAACCAATTAGTAGGGTTGATGATTCTGTGTGGGCTGATAGGGTTCGTAGGTTAGATATAGTGAGGGATATAGTAGCTAAGAATTTAGAAAGATCGAGAGAGAAAAGCTAGGGTATATAACCAGGGTCGGAAGGATACCAGATTTTTAGTGGGGGATAAAGTGTTAGTTAGGACGCATTTCCAATCACATGGAGGAAATAGGTTCTCAGCAAAGCTCGCTCCCAAATTTGAAGGTCCTTTCACTATTGTAGAGGTTAAATCCCCTAATACGTATATATTGGACATGAGTTCGAAATCGAAGGGTCGTGTTAACAAAGTACATGTGTCGGATTTAAAGAGGTATATTCCACCACGTACTAGTAGGGAGCATAGGTGACTTCATAGCGTCAGTAAGGGTCGAGAAGACATATGATAAGGTCGCTAGGGAGTATTTCTGGAGAGGAATGTGGTACGACATTCATAAATTTGTAGTAGGGTGTGAAACTTGTCAAAAGTACAAAGTTTCTCAATCAGGGCCTCAGGGACTAATGAGTAGTAGGGTAGTAGAGAAACCGTGGGTTGTCGTTGCGGCGGGATATGATGGAGTTTCCGGCCAGTAAAATCAATGCAAATATCTGCTGGTATTTCAAGATTTATTTACTCGCTGGATAGAGTTGAAACCATTGAGATCTGCTGATGGGAAAGCGGTAGCGCGAGCGTTCGAGGAGTTAGTTTATTTCGGTGGGAAACTCCAGAATATTTGCTTACGGATAATGGTAAGGAGTTTGAGAATAAATATCTGAACGATATTTTAGTAGGATATGGGGTGAAACATATCACTACACCTCCTTACCATCCGCAAGCAAATCCTGTCGAATGTAGCAATCGCACGCTTAAAACGATGATTGCAACGTTTGTCGAAGCGGATCATCGGACTTGGGATCAACATCTCCATGAATTCCGACACGCTTTAAACACGGCAATTCAATCGTCGACCCGGGTGTCACCAGCGTTTTTAAATTATGGGAGACACCCAAAACCAGTAAAGAGTTTACGTAGGGAGGTCGAGAAACCTCAACCAATTAGTAGGGTTGATGATTCTGTGTGGGCTGATAGGGTTCGTAGGTTAGATATAGTGAGGGATATAGTAGCTAAGAATTTAGAGAAATCGAAAGAGAAAAGCTAGGGTATATAACCAGGGTCGGAAGGATACCAGATTTTTAGTGGGGGATAAAGTTTTAGTTAGGACGCATTTCCAATCACATGGAGGGAATAGGTTCTCAGCAAAGCTCGCTCCCAAATTTGAAGGTCCTTTCACCATTGTAGAGGTTAAATCCCCTAATACGTATATATTGGACATGAGTTCGAAATCAAAGGGTCGTGTTAACAAAGTACATGTGTCGGATTTAAAGAGGTATATTCCACCACGTACTAGTAGGGAGCATAGGTGACTTCATAGCGTCAATAAGGGTCGAAGACGGAAGATTGAGAAAGAAGAATCATCTCGGTGTATCATGTGAGTAAACTTAGACATTAAGAGGTAAGTCAAAGTTTAGGGGGGGGGCAATGTGATGGTGTCATCATTGGGAGGCACCTAAAAAGGAATAATAAATATTAGTAGGTGTTATTATTAATATATAATAATTGGAAGTACACTTACCTGGTTCGGAGGTTATCCAGGAACAGTATTGGGGATGCCGTCGAGGAGTTGTTGGTCGGCTGCTCCGGGGTTCTCTGCTGCAGGAGGCGGGGTTCCCGGGGTGATCTGCTACTCCAAGACACCAGCATCTGTAAAAGAAAAATATATTAATATTGGGTGTTGAATGGATAAAAAGGATGAGGAATCAGGAATTAATTTCAAGGGAAATATAAATTAAAACAAGGTAAAAGAGGAATTTGGTGAAAGATTATACCAATACTTACCTATTTCAGGAGTTTTGCATCATTGTTTATTGCAAATATGCAATAAACAATGATGTAAACATTACCATTCTCGCTGTGCGAAGACCCTTGTGGAGCGTTGGTGGGGAGAATTCGTTGTCGTCCTCGCGCACGGCGTATACACGCGAGTAATTTGTTAGTAGGAAAATAACGGAGAATTGGAGCGAAATTCCATAGAACCATATATTTAGTTTATTTAACAATTCTACTCCGAGAATTGGTAAGCAATTTAATTATTATAGTGGCGTCCGTATCTTATAATCATTTGTTGGTCAAACGTGGTTGTTTCGGGAGTGATTGCTTTTCTATCGTTGGGTTCGTCGGGTTTTATTGTTAATTACGTCGCGTTACGTTGGGTTTTTTCGCGCGTTATTAATAAATATTAAGTTTCACAAATCTCTCTCGTGGTAGTGGTGACAGTGGATTCCGCAAGGAATCCGCTTATTAATTTTCTGTGCGCAAAACAAGTGTATGTACGCCAACTAAAAATTATTATAGATTACAGTGGAAACCGGTCCACTGTAAATTCGACGGGATCTCCTCTGAGAGAGTCGGCCGTGCAGGGTTTATTTTATTTTGTTAATATTTTCGGCGATTCCACCGGGAAACGGTTAATTAATTTAACCAAAAATTTGGTAACATCGCCAAATGCATATTATTTGTAATATTTATAACAAATTAGATTTAGAAATATATCTAAAATGAGCAATTTTCTGTGAATTTCATCTTTTACTGTAAATAATTATAAATAAACATTATCTTTTTTAGACTTAAAGTGTACTTGGCATTATGACAAAAAGGTCCTGAATCTATCGGGAATTTCTAAGTTATTTTGGGATGACTCTACTAATTACGGAATATCCTGGATATATCGGAAATATCTGAGGTATTTCGGAAAGACTCCACTAATTATGGAATTTCCTGGATATTTAAGGAATTTCTGATGAAATTTGGGATAACACCAATAATAACGGGATTTTCTGGATATTTAGGGAAACTCTGAGTAAATTCGGGATAACACCAATAATAACGGGATTTCCTGGATATTTCGGGAATTTCTGAGATAGTTCAGAATGACTCCACTAATTATGGAATTACCTGGACCTTTAGGGAATTTCTGAGGAAATTCGGGATAAGACCAATAATAACGGGATTTCCTGGATATTTAGGGGATTTCTGAGGTATTTCGGGATAACACCAATAATAACGGGATTTCCTGGATATTTCGGCAATTTCTGAGATAATTCGGTATGACTCCACTAATTATGAAATTTCCTGGACCTTTAGGGAATTTCTGACGTATTTCGAAAGGACTCCACTAATTATGGAATTTCCTGGATATTTAAGGAATTTCTGATGAAATTCGGGATAACACCAATAATAACGGGATTTTCTGGATATTTCGGGAATTTCTGAGGTATTTCGAAATGACTCCACTAATTATGGAATTTCCCGGATATTTAGGAAAATTTTGAGGAATTTCGAGATAAGCCAATAATAACGGGATTTCCTGGATATTACGGTAATTTTTTAAAAAATTCGAGATGACTCTACTAATTACTAAATTTCCTGGATATTTCGGAAATATCTGAGGTATTACGGAAAGACTCCACTAATTATGGAATTTCCTGGATATTTAAGGAATTTCTGATGAAATTCGGGATAACACCAATAATAACGGGATTTCCTGGACATTTAGGGAAACTCTGAGTAAATTCGGGATAACACCAATAATAACAGGATTTCCTGGATATTTCGGGAATTTCTGAGATATTTCAGAATGACTCCACTAATTATGGAATTACCTGGACCTTAGGGAATTTCTGAGGAAATTCGGGATAAGACCAATAATAACGGGATTTCCTGGATATTTAGGGGATTTCTGAGGTATTTCGGGATAACACCAATAATAACGGGATTTCCTGGATATTTCGGCAATTTCTGAGATAATTCGGTATGACTCCACTAATTATGAAATTTCCTGGACCTTTAGGGAATTTCTGACGTATTTCGAAATGACTCCACTAATTATGGAATTTCCTGGATATTTAAGGAATTTCTGATGAAATTCGGGATAACACCAATAATAACGGGATTTTCTGGATATTTCGGGAATTTCTGAGGTATTTCGAAATGACTCCACTAATTATGGAATTTCCCGGATATTTAGGAAAATTTTGAGGAATTTCGGGATAAGCCAATAATAACGGGATTTCCTGGATATTACGGTAATTTTTTAAAAAATTCGAGATGACTCTACTAATTACTAAATTTCCTGGATATTTCGGAAATATCTGAGGTATTACGAGTGGACTCTACTAATTACGGGATTTCCTAGATATTTCGGGAATTTCTGAGGTATTTCGGAATGACTCTACTAATTACGGAATTTCCTGGAGATTTCGGAATCATCTGAGGCTTTTCGGAATGTCTCTACTAATTACGGAATTTCCTGGATATTTCGGGAGTTTCTGAGGAAATTCGGATGAATCTACTAATTACGAAATTTCGTGGATATTTAAGGAATTTCTGAGGAAATTCGGGTTAAAACCAATAATAACGGGATTTTCTGGATATTTCGGGAATTTCTGAGGTATTTCGAAATGACTCCACTAATTATGGAATTTCCTGGATATTTAGGTGATTTCTGAGGTACGTCGGGATAACACCAATAATAACGAGATTTCCTGGATATTACGGTAATTTTTAAAAAAATTCGAGATGACTCTACTAATTACGAAATTTTCTGGATATTTCGGAAATATCTGAGGCATTTCGAGTGGACTTTACTAATTACGGGATTTCCTAGATATTTCGGGAAATTCTGAGGTATTTCGGAATGACTCTACTAATTATGCAATTTCCTGGATATTTAGTGAGTTTCTGAGGAAATTCGGGATAACACCAATACTAGCAGAATTTTCTGGATATTTCGGGAATTTCTGCGGTATTTCGGAATGACTCTACTAATTACGGGATTTCCTTGATATTTCTGGAATTTCTGAGGAAATTCGGTATAACACCTATAATAACGGGATTTTCTGGATATTTCGGGAATTTCTGAGATATTTCGGAGTGACTCCACTAATTATGGAATTTCCTGGATATTTAGGGGATTTTTGAGGAATTTCAGGGTAACACCAATTATATCGGGTTTTCCTGGATATTTCGGGAATTTTCGAAAAAATTCGTGAAGACACTACTAATTACGAAATTTCCTGGATATTTCGGAAATATCTGAGGCATTTCGAGTTGACTTTACTAATTACGGGATTTCCTAGATATTTCGGGAAATTCTGAGGTATTTCGGAATGACTCTACTAATTATGCAATTTCCTGGATATTTAGTGAGTTTCTGAGGAAATTCGGGATAACACCAATACTAGCAGAATTTTCTGGATATTTCGGGAATTTCTGCGGTATTTCGGAATGACTCTACTAATTACGGGATTTCCTTGATATTTCTGGAATTTCTGAGGAAATTCGGTATAACACCTATAATAACGGGATTTTCTGGATATTTCGGGAATTTCTGAGATATTTCGGAGTGACTCCACTAATTATGGAATTTCCTGGATATTTAGGGGATTTTTGAGGAATTTCAGGGTAACACCAATTATATCGGGTTTTCCTGGATATTTCGGGAATTTTCGAAAAAATTCGTGAAGACACTACTAATTACGAAATTTCCTGGATATTTCGGAAATATCTGAGGCATTTCGAGTGACTTTACTAATTACGGGATTTCCTAGATATTTCGGAAATTTCTGAGGTATTTCGGAATGACTCTACTAATTATGGAATTTCCTGGATATTTAGAGGTATTTCGAAATGACTCCACTAAGTATGGAATTTCCTGGATATTTAGGAGATTTCTGAGGAATTTCGGGATAACACCAATAATTACGGGATTACCTGGATATTTCGGGAATTTTGGAAAAAATTCGAGATGACTCTACTAATTACGAAATTTTCTGGATATTTCGGAAATATCTAAGGCATTTCGAGTGGACTCTGCTAATTACGGAATTTCCTGGATATTTCGGGAATTTCTGAGGAAATTCGGGACAACACCTATAAACGGGATTTACTGAATATTTCGGGAATTTCTGAGGAAATTCGGGATGACTCTACTAATTACGTAAATTCCTGGATATTTAAGGAACTTCTGATGAAATTCGGGATAACACCAATAATAACGGGATTTTCTGCATATTTCGAGAATTCCTGCGGTATTTCGAAATGATTTTACTAATTATGGAATTTCCTGGATATTTAGGGGATTTTTGAGGAATTTCGGGATAACACCAAATATACGGGATTTCCTGGATATTCCGGAAATTTTTGAAAAAATTGGGAATGACTCCACTAATTATGGAATTTCCTTGCAATTTAGGGAATTTCTGAGGAAATTCGGGATAAAACCAATAACAACGGGATTTTCTGGATATTTCGGGAATTTCTGAGGTATTTTGAAATAACTCCACTAATTATGGAATTTCCTGGATATTTAGGGGAATTTTGAGGAATTTCGGGATAACACCAATAATAACGGGGTTTCCTGGATATTTCGGGAATTTCTGAAAAAATTCGAGATGACTCTATTAATTACTAAATTTCCTGGATATTTCGGAAATATCTGAGGTATTTCGAGTGGACTCTACTAATTACGGGATTTCCTAGATATTTCGGGAATTTCTGAAGTATTTCGAAATGACTCCACTAATAATGGAATTTCCTGGATATTAAGGGGATTTTTGAGGAATTTCGGGATAAACCAATAATAACGGGATTTCCTGGATATTTCGAGAATTTTTGAAAAAATTCGAGATGACTATACTAATTACTAAATTTCCTGGATAATTCGGAAATATCTGAGGCATTTCGAGTGGACTCTACTAATTACGGGATGTCCTAGATATTTCGGGAATTTCTGAGGTATTTCGAAATGACTCCACTAATTATGGAATTTTCTGGATATTTAGGGGATTTTTGAGGTATTTCGGGATAACACCAATTATAACGGGTTTTCCTAGATATTTCGGGAATTCCTGCGGTATTTGGAATGACTCTACTAATTACGGAATTTCCTGGATATTTCGGGAGTTTCTGAGGAACTTAGGGATGACTCTACTAATTACCGAATTTCGTGGATATTTAAGGAATATCTGAGGAAATTCGGGATAACACTAATAATAACGAGATTTCCTGGATGTTTCGGGAATTTCTGAAAAAATTCGGGATGACACTACTAATTATGGAATTTCCTGAATATTTAGGGAATTTCTGAGGAAATTCCGGATAACACCAATAATAACGGGATTTTCTGGATATTTCGGGAATTTCTGAGGTACTTCGTAATGACTCCACCAATTATGGAATTTCCCGAATATTTAGGGGATTTCTGAGTAAATTCGGAATAACACAAATAATAACGGGATTTCCTGGATTTTTCGGGAATTACTGAAAATATTCGGAATGACACTGCTAATTATGGAATTTCCTGGATATTTATTGAATTTCTGAGGAAATTCGGGATAACATCAATAATAACGGAATTTTCTGGATATTTCGGGAATTCCTACGGTATTTCGGAATGATTCTACTAATTACGGAATTTCCTGGATATTTCGGAATCATCTGAGGGTTTTCGGAATGTCTCTACTAATTACGGAATTTCCTGGATATTTCGGGAGTTTCTGAGGAAATTCGGGATGACTCTACTAATTACCGAATTTCGTGGATATTTAAGGAATATCTGAGGAAATTCGGGATAACACTAATAATAACGAGATTTCCTGGATGTTTCGGGAATTTCTGAAAAAATTCGGGATGACACTACTAATTATGGAATTTCCTGAATATTTAGGGAATTTCTGAGGAAAATCCGGATAACACCAATAATAACGGGATTTTCTGGATATTTCGGGAATTTCTGAGGTACTTCGTAATGACTCCACCAATTATGGAATTTCCCGAATATTTAGGGGATTTCTGAGTAAATTCGGAATAACACAAATAATAACGGGATTTCCTGGATATTTCGGGAATTCCTGCGGTATATCGGAATTACTCTACTAATTACGGAATTTCCTGGATATTTCGGGAGTTTCTGAGGAACTTCGGGATGACTCTACTAATTACTGAATTTCGTGGATATTTAAGGAATATCTGAGGAAATACGGGATAACACTAATAATAACGAGATTTCCTGGATGTTTCGGGAATTTCTGAAAAAATTCGGGATGACACTACTAATTATGGAATTTCCTGAATATTTAGGGAATTTCTGAGGAAATTCCGGATAACACCAATAATAACGGGATTTTCTGGATATTTCGGGAATTTCTGAGGTATTTCGAAATGACTCCACTAATTATGGAATTTTCTGGATATTTAGGGGATTTTTGAGGTATTTCGGGATAACACCAATTATAACGGGTTTTCCTAGATATTTCGGGAATTCCTGCGGTATTTCGGAATGACTCTACTAATTACGGAATTTCCTGGATATTTCGGGAGTTTCTGAGGAACTTCGGGATGACTCTACTAATTACCGAATTTCGTGGATATTTAAGGAATATCTGAGGAAATTCGGGATAACACTAATAATAACGAGATTTCCTGGATGTTTCGGGAATTTCTGAAAAAATTCGGGATGACACTACTAATTATGGAATTTCCTGAATATTTAGGGAATTTCTGAGGAAATTCCGGATAACACCAATAATAACGGGATTTTCTGGATATTTCGGGAATTTTTGAGGTACTTCGTAATGACTCCACCAATTATGGAATTTCCCGAATATTTAGGGGATTTCTGAGTAAATTCGGAATAACACAAATAATAACGGGATTTCCTGGATATTTCGGGAATTTCTGAAAATATTCGGAATGACACTACTAATTATGGAATTTCCTGGATATTTATTGAATTTCTGAGGAAATTCGGGATAACACCAATAATAACGGAATTTTCTGGATATTTCGGGAATTCCTGCGGTATTTCGGAATGACTCTACTAATTACGGAATTTCCTGGATATTTCGGAATTACCTGAGGGTTTTCGGAATGTCTCTACTAATTACGGGATTTCCTGGATATTTCGGGACATTCTGAGGAAATTCGGGATGACTCTACTAATTACGGAATTCGTGGATATTTAAGGATATCTGAGGAAATTCGGGATAACACTAATATAACGAGATTTCCTGGATGTTTCGGAATTTCTGAAAAAATTCGGATGACACTACTAATTATGGAATTTCCTGAATATTAGGGAATTTCTGAGGAAATTCCGGATAACACCAATAATAACGGATTTTCTGGATATTTCGGGATTTCTGAGGTACTTCGTAATGACTCCACCAATTATGGAATTTCCCGAATATTTAGGGATTTCTGAGTAAATTCGGAATAAACACAAATAATAACGGGATTTCCTGGATATTTCAGGAATTTCTGAAATATTCGGAATGACACTACTAATTATGGAATTTCCTGGAATTTATTGATTTCTGAGGAAATTCCGGATAACACTAATAATAACGGAACTTTCTGGATATTTCGGGATTCCTGCGGTATTTCGGAATGACTCTACTAATTACGGAATTTCCTGGATATTTCGGAATTATCTGAGGGTTTCGGAATGTCCGCTACTAATTACGGGATTTCCTGGATATTTTCGGGACTTTTCTGAGGAAATTCGGGATGACTCTACTAATTACGGAATTTCGTGGATATTTAAGGAATATCTGAGGAAATTCGGGGATAACACTAATAATAACGAGATTTCCTGGATGTTTCGGGAATTTTCTGAAAAAATTCGGGATGACACTTCTAATTATGGAATTTCCTGAATATTTAGGAATTTTCTGAGAAATTCCGGATAACACCAATAATTACGCGGATTTCCTAGATATTTCGGGAATTTCTGAGGTATTTCGAAATGAATCCACTAATTATGGAATTTTCTGGATTATTAGGGGATTTTTGAGGTATTTCGGGATAACACCAATTATAACGGGTTTTCCTAGATATTTCGGGAATTCCTGCGGTATTTCGGAATGACTCTACTAATTACGGAATTTCCTGGATATTTCGGGAGTTTCTGAGAAACTTCGGGATGACTCTACTAATTACCGAATTTCGTGGATATTTAAGGAATATCTGAGGAAATTCGTGATAACACTAATAATAACGAGATTTCCTGGATGTTTCGGGAATTTCTGAAAAAATTCGGGATGACACTACTAATTATGGAATTTCCTGAATATTTAGGGAATTTCTGAGGAAATTCCGGATAACACCAATAATAACGGGATTTTCTGGATATTTCGGGAATTTCTGAGGTACTTCGTAATGACTCCACCAATTATGGAATTTCCCGAATATTTAGGGGATTTCTGAGTAAATTCGGAATAACACAAATAATAACGGGATTTCCTGGATTTTTCGGGAATTTCTGAAAATATTCGGATTGACACTACTAATTATGGAATTTCCTGGATATTTATTGAATTTCTGAGGAAATTCGGGATAACATCAATAATAACGGAATTTTCTGGATATTTCGGGAATTCCTACGGTATTTCGGAATGATCTACTAATTACGGAATTTCCTGGATATTTCGGAATTCATCTGAGGGTTTTCGGAATGTCTCTACTAATTACGGAATTTCCTGGATATTTCGGAAGTTTCTGAGGAAATTCGGGATGACTCTACTAATTACCGAATTTCGTGGATATTTAAGGAATATCTGAGGAAATTCGGGATAACACTAATAATAACGAGATTTCCTGGATGTTTCGGGAATTTCTGAAAAAATTCGGGATGACATACTAATTATGGAATTTCCTGAATATTTAGGGAATTTCTGAGGAAATTCCGGATAACACCAATAATAACGGGATTTTCTGGATATTTCGGGAATTTCTGAGGTACTTCGTAATGACTCCACCAATTATGGAATTTCCCGAATATTTAGGGGATTTCTGAGTAAATTCGGAATAACACAAATAATAACGGGATTTCCTGGATATTTCGGGAATTCCTGCGGTATATCGGAATTACTCTACTAATTACGGAATTTCCTGGATATTTCGGGAGTTTCTGAGGAACTTCGGGATGACTCTACTAATTACTGAATTTCGTGGATATTTAAGGAATATCTGAGGAAATACGGGATAACACTAATAATAACGAGATTTCCTGGATGTTTCGGGAATTTCTGAAAAAATTCGGGATGACACTACTAATTATGGAATTTCCTGAATATTTAGGGAATTTCTGAGGAAATTCCGGATAACACCAATAATAACGGGATTTTCTGGATATTTCGGGAATTTCTGAGCTATTTCGAAATGACTCCACTAATTGTGGAATTTCCTGAATATTTAGGGAATTTCTGAGGAAATTCCGGATAACACCAATAATAACGGGATTTTCTGGATATTTCGGGAATTTCTGAGGTATTTCGTAATGACTCCACTAATTATGGAATTTCCCGGATATTTAGGGGATTTCTGAGTAAATTCGGAATAACACAAATAATAACGGGATTTCCTGGATATTTCGGGAATTTCTGTAAATATTCGCGATGACACTACTAATTATGGAATTTCCTGGATATTTATTGAATTTTTGAGGAAATTCGGGATAAATCCAATAATAATGGGATTTTCTTGATATTTCGGGAATTTCTGAGGTAATTGGAAATGACTCCACTATTTATGGTATTTCCTGGATATTTCGGGGATTTTTGAGGAATTTCGGGATAACACGAATAATAACGGGATTTCCTGGATATTTCGGGCAGTTTTGAAAAAATTCGAGATGACTCTACTAATTACGAAATTTCCTGGATATTTCGGAAATATCTGAGGCATTTCGAGTTGACTCTACTAATTATGGGATTTGCTAGATATTTCTGGAATTTCTGAAGAAATTCGGTATAACACCTATAATAACGGGATTTTCTGGATATTTCGGGAATTTCTGAAAAAATTCGCGATGGCTCTACTAATTATGGAATTTCCTGGATATTTAGAGGTATTTCGAAATGACTCCAATAATTATGGAATTTCCTGGATATTTCGGGAAACTCTGAGTAAATTCGGGATAAAACCAATAATAACGGGATTTCCTGGATATTTCGGGAATTTCTGAGATAATTCGGGATGACTCTACTAATTATGGTATTTCCTTGCAATTTAGGAAATATCTGAGGAAATTCGGGATGACACTACTAATTATGGAATTTCCTGGATATTTATTGAATTTCTGAGGAAATTCGGGATAAATCCAATAATAAGGGGATTTTCTGGATATTTCGGGAATTTCTGAGGTATTTCGAAATGACTCCACTAATTATGGAATTTCCTGAATATTTAGGGAATTTCTGAGGAAATTCCGGATAACACCAATAATAACGAGATTTTCTGGATATTTTGGGAATTTCTGAGGTATTTCGAAATGACTCCACTAATAATGGAATTTCCTGGATATTAAGGGGATTTTTGAGGAATTTCGGGATAAACCAATAATAACGGGATTTCCTGGATATTTCGGGAATTTTTGAAAAAATTCGAGATGACTATACTATTTACTAAATTTCCTGGATATTTCGGAAATATCTGAGGCATTTCGAGTGGACTCTACTAATTACGGGATTTCCTAGATATTTCGGGAATTTCTGAGGTATTTCGAAATGACTCCACTAATTATGGAATTTCCTGGAAATTTAGGGGATTTTTGAGGTATTACGGGATAACACCAATTATAACGGGTTTTCCTAGATATTTCGGGAATTCCTGCGGTATTTCGGAATGACTCTACTAATTACGGAATTTCCTGGATATTTCGGGAGTTTCTGAGGAAATTCGGGATGACTCTACTAATTACCGAATTTCGTGGATATTTAAGGAATATCTGAGGAAATTCGGGATAACACTAATAATAACGAGATTTCCTGGATGTTTCGGGAATTTCTGAAAAAATTCGGGATGACACTACTAATTATGGAATTTCCTGAATATTTAGGGAATTTCTGAGGAAATTCCGGATAACACCAATAATAACGGGATTTTCTGGATATTTCGGGAATTTCTGAGGTACTTCGTAATGACTCCACCAATTATGGAATTTCCCGAATATTTAGGGTATTTCTGAGTAAATTCGGAATAACACAAATAATAACGGGATTTCCTGGATATGTCGGGAATTTCTGAAAATATTCGGAATGACACTACTAATTATGATATTTCCTTGCAATTTAGGAAATTTCTGAGGAAATTCGGGATAAAACCAATAGCAACGGGATTTTCTGGATATTTCGGGAATTTCTGAGGTATTTTGAAATAACTCTACCAATTATGGAATTTCCCGAATATTTAGGGGATTTCTGAGTAAATTCGGGATAACACCAATAATAACGGAATTTTCTGGATATTTCGGGAATTCCTGCGGTATTTCGGAATGACTCTACTAATTACGGAATTTCCTGGATATTTCGGGAGTTTCTGAGGAAATTCGGGATGACTCTACTAATTACGCAATTTCGTGGACATATAAGGAATATCTGAGGAAATTCGGGATAACACTAATAATAACGAGATTTCCTGGATGTATCGGGAATTTCTGAAAAAATTCGGGATGACACTACTAATTATGGACTTTCCTGGATATTTATTGAATTTCTGAGGAAATTCGGGATAAATCCAATAATAAGGGGATTTTCTGGATATTTCGGGAATTTCTGAGGTCTTTCGAAATGACTCCACTAATTATGGAATTTCCTGAATATTTAGGGAATTTCTGAGGAAATTCCGGATAACACCAATAATAACGGGATTTTCTGGATATTTCGGGAATTTCTGAGGTATTTCGTAATGACTCCACTAATTATGGAATTTCCCGGATAGTTAGGGGATTTCTGAGTAAATTCGGAATAACACAAATAATAACGGTATTTCCTGGATATTTCGGGAATTTCTGTAAATATTCGCGATGACACTACTAATTATGGAATTTCCTGGATATTTATTGAATTTTTGAGGAAATTCGGGATAAATCCAATAATAACGGGATTTTCTGGATATTTCGGGAATTTCTGAGGTAATTGGAAATGACTCCACTAATTATGGTATTTCCTGGATATTTCGGGGATTTTTGAGGAATTTCGGGATAACACGAATAATAACGGGATTACCTGGATATTTCGGGCAGTTTTGAAAAAATTCGAGATGACTCTACTAATTACGAAATTTCCTGGATATTTCGGAAATATCTGAGGCATTTCGAGTTGACTCTACTAATTATGGGATTTGCTAGATATTTCTGGAATTTCTGAAGAAATTCGGGATAACACCTATAATAACGGGATTTTCTGGATATTTCGGGAATTTCTGAAAAAATTCGCGATGGCTCTACTAATTATGGAATTTCCTGGATATTTAGAGGTATTTCGAAATGACTCCAATAATTATGGAATTTCCTGGATATTTCGGGAAACTCTGAGTAAATTCGGGATAAAACCAATAATAACGGGATTTCCTGGATATTTCGGGAATTTCTGAGATAATTCGGGATGACTCTACTAATTATGGTATTTCCTTGCAATTTAGGAAATTTCTGAGGAAATTCAGGATAAAACCAATAGCAACGGGATTTTCTGGATATTTCGGGAATTTCTGAGGTATTTTGAAATAACTCCACAAATTATGGAATTTCGTGGATATTTCGGGAGTTTCTGAGGAAATTCGGGATGACTCTACTAATTACGCAATTTCGTGGACATATAAGGAATATCTGAGGAAATTCGGGATAACACTAATAATAACGAGATTTCCTGGATGTATCGGGAATTTCTGAAAAAATTCGGGATGACACTACTAATTATGGACTTTCCTGGATATTTATTGAATTTCTGAGGAAATTCGGGATAAATCCAATAATAAGGGGATTTTCTGGATATTTCGGGAATTTCTGAGGTCTTTCGAAATGACTCCACTAATTATGGAATTTCCTGAATATTTAGGGAATTTCTGAGGAAATTCCGGATAACACCAATAATAACGGGATTTTCTGGATATTTCGGGAATTTCTGAGGTATTTCGTAATGACTCCACTAATTATGGAATTTCCCGGATAGTTAGGGGATTTCTGAGTAAATTCGGAATAACACAAATAATAACGGTATTTCCTGGATATTTCGGGAATTTCTGTAAATATTCGCGATGACACTACTAATTATGGAATTTCCTGGATATTTATTGAATTTTTGAGGAAATTCGGGATAAATCCAATAATAACGGGATTTTCTGGATATTTCGGGAATTTCTGAGGTATTTGGAAATGACTCCACTAATTATGGAATTTCCTGGATATTTCGGGGATTTTTGAGGAATTTCGGGATAACACGAATAATAACGGGATTTCCTGGATATTTCGGGCAGTTTTGAAAAAATTCGAGATGACTCTACTAATTACGAAATTTCCTGGATATTTCGGAAATATCTGAGGCATTTCGAGTTGACTCTACTAATTACGGGATTTGCTAGATATTTCTGGAATTTCTGAAGAAATTCGGGATAACACCTATAATAACGGGATTTTCTGGATATTTCGGGAATTTCTGAAAAAATTCGCGATGGCTCTATTAATTATGGAATTTCCTGGATATTTAGAGGTATTTCGAAATGACTCCAATAATTATGGAATTTCCTGGATATTTCGGGAAACTCTGAGTAAATTCGGGATAAAACCAATAATAACGGGATTTCCTGGATATTTCGGGAATTTCTGAGATAATTCGGGATGACTCTACTAATTATGGTATTTCCTTGCAATTTAGGAAATTTCTGAGGAAATTCAGGATAAAACCAATAGCAACGGGATTTTCTGGATATTTCGGGAATTTCTGAGGTATTTTGAAATAACTCCACAAATTATGGAATTTCGTGGATATTTAAGGAATATCTGAGGAAATTCGGGATAACACTAATAATAAAGAGATTTCCTGGATGTTTCGGGAATTTCTGAAAAAATTCGGGATGACACTACTAATTATGGAATTTCCTGGATATTTATTGAATTTCTGAGGAAATTCGGGATAAATCCAATAATAACGGGATTTTCTGGATATTTCGGGAATTTCTGAGGTATTTCGTAATGACTCCACTAATTATGGAATTTTCCGGATATTTAGGGGATTTCTGAGTATATTCGGAATAACACAAATAATAACGGGATTTCCTGGATATTTCGGGAATTTCTGTAAATATTCGGGATGACACTACTAATTATGGAATTTCCTGGATATTTATTGAATTTTTGATGAAATTCGGGATAAATCCAATAATAACGGGATTTCCTAGATATTTCGGGAATTTCTGAGGTATTTGGAAATGACTCCACTAAATATGGAATTTCCTGGATTTTTCGGGGATTTTTGAGGAATTTCGGGATAACACGAATAATAACGGGATTTCCTGGATATTTCGGGAATTTATGAAAAAATTCGAGATGACTCTACCTTTTTACGAAATTTCCTGGATATTACGGAAATATCTGAGGCATTTCGAGTGGACTACTAATTACGGGATTTCCTAGATATTTCGGAAATTTCTAAGGTATTTCGAAATGACTCCACTAATTATGGAATTTCTTGGATATTTAGGGGATTATTGAGGTATTTCGGGATAACACCAATTATAACGGGTTTTCCTAGATATTTCGAAAATTCCTGCGGTATTTCGGAATGACTTTACTAATTACGGAATTTCCTGGATATTTCGGGAGTTTCTGAGGAAATTCGGGATGACTCTACTAATTACCGAATTTCGTGGATATTTAAGGAATATCTGAGGAAATTCGGGATAACTCTAATAATAACGAGATTTCCTGGATGTTTCGGGAATTTCTGAAAAAATTCGGGATGACACTACTAATTATGGAATTTCCTGAATATTTAGGGAATTTCTGGGGAAATTCCGGATAACACCAATAATAACGGGATTTCCTGGATATTTCGGGAATTTCTGAAAATATTCGGAATGACACTACTAATTATGGAATTTCCTGGATATTTATTGAATTTCTGAGGAAATTCGGGTAACACCTATAATAACGGAATTTTCTGGATATTTCGGGAATTCCTGCGGTATTTCGGAATGACTCTACTAATTACGGAATTTCCTGGATATTTCGGAAACATCTGAGGCTTTTCGGAATGTCTCTACTAATTACGGGATTTCCTGGATATTTCGGGAGTTTCTGAGGAAATTCGGGATGACTTTACTAATTACGGAATTTCGTGGATATTTAAGGAATATCTGAGGAAATTCGGGATAACACTAATAATAACGAGATTTCCTGGATGATTCGGGAATTTCTGAAAAAATTCGTGATGACACTACTAATTACGAAATTTCCTGGATATTTCGGAAATATCTGAGGCATTTCGAGTTGACTTTACTAATTACGGGATTTCCTAGATATTTCGGGAAATTCTGAGGTATTTCGGAATGACTCTACTAATTATGCAATTTCCTGGATATTTAGTGAGTTTCTGAGGAAATTCGGGATAACACCAATACTAGCAGAATTTTCTGGATATTTCGGGAATTCCTGCGGTATTTCGGAATGACTCTACTAATTACGGGATTTCCTTGATATTTCTAGAATTTCTGAGGAAATTCGGGATAACACCGATAATAGCGGGATTTCCTGAACATTTAGGGAAACTCTGAGTAAATTCGGGATAACACCAATAATAACAGGATTTCCAGGATATTTCGGGAATTTCTGAAAAAATTCGAGATGACTCTACTAATTACGAAATTTTCTGGATATTTCGGTAATATCTGAGGCATTTCGAGTTGACTCTACTAATTACGGGATTTCCTGTATATTTCGGGAATTTCTGATGAAATTCGGGATAACACCAATAATAACGGGATTTTCTGGATATTTCGGGAATTTCTGAGATATTTCGGAATGACTCTACTAATTATGGACTTTCCTGGATATTTAGGGAATTTCTGAGGAAATTCGGGATAACACCAATAATAACGGTATATCTGGATATTTCGGGAGTTTCTGAGGTATTTCGAAAAGACTCCACTAATTATGGAATTTCCTGGATATTTAGGGGATTTTTGAGGAATTTCAGGGTAACACCAATTATATCGGGTTTTCCTGGATATTTCGGGAATTTTTGAAAAAATTCGTGATGACACTACTAATTACGAAATTTCCTGGATATTTCGGAAATATCTGAGGCATTTCGAGTTGGCTTTACTAATTACGGGATTTCCTAGATATTTCGGGAAATTCTGAGGTATTTCGGAATTACTCTACTAATTATGGAATTTCCTGGATATTTAGTGAGTTTCTGAGGAAATTCGGGATAACACCAATACTAGCAGAATTTTCTGAATATTTCGGGAATTCCTGCGGTATTTCGGAATGACTCTACTAATTACGGGATTTCCTTAATATTTCTGGAATTTCTGAGGAAATTCGGTATAACACCTATAATAACGGGATTTTCTGGATATTTCGAGAATTTCTGAGATATTTCGGAGTGACTCCACTAATTATGGAAATTCCTGGACATTTAGGGAAACTCTGAGAAAATTCGAGATAACACCAATAATAACGGGATATCTGGATATTTCGGGAGTTTCTGAGGTATTTCGAAAAGACTCCACTAATTATGGAATTTCCTGGATATTTAGGGAATTTCTGAGGAAATTCGGGATAACACCAATACTAACGGTATATCTGGATATTTCGGCAGTTTCTGAGGTATTTCGAAAAGACTCCACTAATTAAGGAATTTCCTGGATATTTAGGGGATTTTTGAGGAATTTCAGGGTAACACCAATAATATCGGGTTATCCTGGATATTTCGGGAATTTTTGAAAAAATTCGTGATGACACTACTTATTACGAAATTTCCTGGATATTTCGGAAATATCTGAGGCAATTCGAGTTGACTTTACTAATTACGGGATTTCCTAGATATTTCGGGAAATTCTGAGGTATTTCGGAATGACTATACTAATTATGGAATTTCCTGGATATTTAGTGAGTTTCTGAGGAAATTCGGGATAACACCAATACTAGCAGAATTTTCTGGATATTTCGGGAATTCCTGCGGTATTTCGGAATGACTCTACTAATTACGGGATTTCCTTGATATTTCGGAATCATCTGAGGGTTTTCGGAATGTCTCTATTAATTACGCGATTTCCTGGATATTTCGGGAGTTTCTGAGGAAATTCGGGATGACTTTACTAATTACGGAATTTCGTGGATATTTAAGGAATATCTGAGGAAATTCGGGATAACACTAATAATAACGAGATTTCCTGGATGATTCGGGAATTTCTGAAAAAATTCGGGATGACACTACTAATTATGGAATTTCCTGGATATTTCTGAATTTCTGAGGAAATTCGGGATAAATCCAATAATAACGGGATTTTCTGGATATTTCGGGAATTTCTGAGGTATTTCGAAATGACTCCACTAATTATGGAATTTCCTGAATATTTAGGGAATTTCTGAGGAAATTCCGGATAACACTAATAATAACGGGATTTTCTGGATATTTCGGGAATTTCTGAGGTATTTCGTAATGACTCCATTGATTATGGAATTTCCCGGATATTTAGGGGATTTCTGCGTAAATTCGGAATAACACAAATAATAACGGGATTTCCTGCATATTTCGGGAATTTCTGTAAATATTCGCGATGACACTACTAATTATGGAATTTCCTGGATATTTATTGAAGTTTTGAGGAAATTCGGGATAAATCCAATAATAACGGGATTTCCTGTATATTTCGGGAATTTCTGAGATAATTCGGGATGACTCTACTAATTATGGTATTTCCTTGCAATTTAGGAAATTTCTGAGGAAATTCGGGATAAAACCAATAGCAAAGGGATTTTCTGGATATTTCGGGAATTTCTGAGGTATTTTTAAATAATTCCACTAATTATGGAATTTCCTGGATATTTAGGGGAATTTTGAGGAATTTCGGGATATCACCAATAATAACGGGGTTTCCTGGATATTTCGGGAATTTCTGAAAAAATTCGAGATGACTCTATCAATTACTAAATTTCCTGGATATTTCGGAAATATCTGAGGTATTGCGAGTGGACTCTACTAATTACGGGATTTCCTACATATTTCGGGAATTTCTGAGGTATTTCGAAATGACTCCACTAATAATGGAATTTCATGGATATTAAGGGGATTTTTGAGGAATTTCGGGATAAACCAATAATAACGGGATTTCCTGGATGTTTCGGGAATTTTTGAAAAAATTCGAGATGACTATACTAATTATTAAATTTCCTGGATATTTCGGAAATATCTGAGGCATTTCGAGTGGACTCTACTAATTACGGGATTTCCTAGATATTTCGGGAATTTCTGAGGTATTTCGAAATGACTCCACTAATTATGGATTTTCCTGGATATTTCGGGAGTTTCTGAGGAAATTCGGGATGACTCTACTAATTACCGAATTTCGTGGATATTTAAGGAATATCTGAGGAAATTCGGGATAACACTAATAATAACGAGATTTCCTGGATGTTTCGGGAGTTTCTGAAAAAATTCGGGATGACACTACTAATTATGGAATTTACTGAATATTTAGGGAATTTCTGAGGAAATTCCGGATAACACCAATAATAACGGGATTTTCTGGATATTTCGGGAATTTCTGAGGTATTTCGTAATGACTCCACCAATTATGGAATTTCCCGAATATTTAGGGGATTTCTGAGTAAATTCGGAATAACACAAATAATAACGGGATTTCCTGGATATTTCGGGAATTTCTGAAAATATTCGGAATGACACTACTAATTATGGAATTTCCTGGATATTTATTGAATTTCTGAGGAAATTCGGGATAACTCCAATAATAACGGAATTTTCTGGATATTTCGGGAATTCCTGCGGTATTTCGGAATGACTCTACTAATTACGGAATTTCCTGGATATTTCGGAATCATCTGAGGGTTTTCGGAATGTCTCTACTAATTACGGGATTTCCTGGATATTTCGGGAGTTTCTGAGGAAATTCGGGATGACTCTACTAATTATGGAATTTCGTGGATATTTAAGGAATATCTGAGGAAATTCGGGATAACACTAATAATAACGAGATTTCCTGGATGTTTCGGGAATTTCTGAAAAAATTCGGGATGACACTACTAATTATGGAATTTCGTGGATATTTAAGGAATATCTGAGGAAATTCGGGATAACACTAATAATAACGAGATTTCCTGGATGATTCGGGAATTTCTGAAAAAATTCGGGATGACACTACTAATTATGGAATTTCCTGGATATTTATTGAATTTCTGAGGAAATTCGGGATAAATCCAATAATAACGGGATTTTCTGGATATTTCGGGAATTTCTGAGGTATTTCGTAATGACTCCACTAATTATGGAATTTTCCGGATATTTAGGGGATTTCTGAGTATATTCGGAATAACACAAATAATAACGGGATTTCCTGGATATTTCGGGAATTTCTGTAAATATTCGGGATGACACTACTAATTATGGAATTTCCTGGATATTTATTGAATTTTTGAGGAAATTCGGGATAAATCCAATAATAACGGGATTTCCTAGATATTTCGGGAATTTCTGAGGTATTTGGAAATGACTCCACTAAATATGGAATTTCCTGGATTTTTCGGGGATTTTTGAGGAATTTCGGGATAACACGAATAATAACGGGATTTCCTGCATATTTCGGGAATTTATGAAAAAATTCGAGATGACTCTACCTTTTTACGAAATTTCCTTGATATTACGGAAATAGCTGAGGCATTTCGAGTGGACTACTAATTACGGGATTTCCTAGATATTTCGGAAATTTCTAAGGTATTTCGAAATGACTCCACTAATTATGGAATTTCTTGGATATTTAGGGGATTATTGAGTTATTTCGGGATAACACCAATTATAACGGGTTTTCCTAGATATTTCGGGAATTCCTGCGGTATTTCGGAATGACTTTACTAATTACGGAATTTCCTGGATATTTCGGGAGTTTCTGAGGAAATTCGGGATGACTCTACTAATTACCGAATTTCGTGGATATTTAAGGAATATCTGAGGAAATTCGGGATAACTCTAATAATAACGAGATTTCCTGGATGTTTCGGGAATTTCTGAAAAAATTCGGGATGACACTACTAATTATGGAATTTCCTGAATATTTAGGGAATTTCTGGGGAAATTCCGGATAACACCAATAATAACGGGATTTCCTGGATATTTCGGGAATTTCTGAAAATATTCGGAATGACACTACTAATTACGGAATTTCGTGGATATTTAAGGAATATCTGAGGAAATTCGGGATAACACTAATAATAACGAGATTTCCTGGATGATTCGGGAATTTCTGAAAAAATTCGTGATGACACTACTAATTACGAAATTTCCTGGATATTTCGGAAATATCTGAGGCATTTCGAGTTGACTCTACTAATTACGGGATTTCCTGTATATTTCGGGAATTTCTGATGAAATTCGGGATAACACCAATAATAACGGGATTTTCTGGATATTTCGGGAATTTCTGAGATATTTCGGAATGACTCTACTAATTATGGACTTTCCTGGATATTTAGGGAATTTCTGAGGAAATTCGGGATAACACCAATAATAACGGTATATCTGGATATTTCGGGAGTTTCTGAGGTATTTCGAAAAGACTCCACTAATTATGGAATTTCCTGGATATTTAGGGGATTTTTGAGGAATTTCAGGGTAACACCAATTATATCGGGTTTTCCTGGATATTTCGGGATTTTTTGAAAAAATTCGTGATGACACTACTAATTACGAAATTTCCTGGATATTTCGGAAATATCTGAGGCATTTCGAGTTGACTCTACTAATTACGGGATTTCCTGTATATTTCGGGAATTTCTGATGAAATTCGGGATAACACCAATAATAACGGGATTTTCTGGATATTTCGGGAATTTCTGAGATATTTCGGAATTACTCTACTAATTATGGAATTTCCTGGATATTTAGTGAGTTTCTGAGGAAATTCGGGATAACACCAATAATAGCAGAATTTTCTGAATATTTCGGGAATTTCTGCGGTATTTCGGAATGACTCTACTAATTACGGGATTTCCTTAATATTTCTGGAATTTCTGAGGAAATTCGGTATAACACCTATAATAACGGGATTTTCTGGATATTTCGAGAATTTCTGAGATATTTCGGAGTGACTCCACTAATTATGGAAATTCCTGGACATTTAGGGAAACTCTGAGAAAATACGAGATAACACCAATAATAACGGGATATCTGGATATTTCGGGAGTTTCTGAGGTATTTCGAAAAGACTCCACTAATTATGGAATTTCCTGGATATTTAGGGAATTTCTGAGGAAATTCGGGATAACACCAATACTAACGGTATATCTGGATATTTCGGGAGTTTCTGAGGTATTTCGACAAGACTCCACTAATTATGGAATTTCCTGGATATTTAGGGGATTTTTGAGGAATTTCAGGGTAACACCAATAATATCGGGTTATCCTGGATATTTCGGGAATTTTTGAAAAAATTCGTGATGACACTACTAATTACGAAATTTCCTGGATATTTCGGAAATATCTGAGGCAATTCGAGTTGACTTTACTAATTACGGGATTTCCTAGATATTTCGGGAAATTCTGAGGTATTTCGGAATGACTCTACTAATTATGGAATTTCCTGGATATTTAGTGAGTTTCTGAGGAAATTCGGGATAACACCAATACTAGCAGAATTTTCTGGATATTTCGGGAATTCCTGCGGTATTTCGTAATGACTCCACTAATTATGGAATTTCTTGGATATTTAGGGGATTATTGAGGTATTTCGGGATAACACCAATTATAACGGGTTTTCCTAGATATTTCGGGAATTCCTGCGGTATTTCGGAATGACTTTACTAATTACGGAATTTCCTGGATATTTCGGGAGTTTCTGAGGAAATTCGGCATGACTCTACTAATTACCGAATTTCGTGGATATTTAAGGAATATCTGAGGAAATTCGGGATAACTCTAATAATAACGAGATTTCCTGGATGTTTCGGGAATTTCTGAAAAAATTCGGGATGACACTACTAATTATGGAATTTCCTGAATATTTAGGGAATTTCTGGGGAAATTCCGGATAACACCAATAATAACGGGATTTCCTGGATATTTCGGGAATTTCTGAAAATATTCGGAATGACACTACTAATTATGGAATTTCCTGGATATTTATTGAATTTCTGAGGAAATTCGGGATAACACCAATAATAACGGAATTTTCTGGATATTTCGGGAATTCCTGCGGTATTTCGGAATGACTCTACTAATTACGGAATTTCCTGGATATTTCGGAATCATCTGAGGGTTTTCGGAATGTCTCTATTAATTACGCGATTTCCTGGATATTTCGGGAGTTTCTGAGGAAATTCGGGATGACTTTACTAATTACGGAATTTCGTGGATATTTAAGGAATATCTGAGGAAATTCGGGATAACACTAATAATAACGAGATTTCCTGGATGATTCGGGAATTTCTGAAAAAATTCGTGATGACACTACTAATTACGAAATTTCCTGGATATTTCGGAAATATCTGAGGCATTTCGAGTTGACTTTACTAATTACGGGATTTCCTAGATATTTCGGGAAATTCTGAGGTATTTCGGAATGACTCTACTAATTATGCAATTTCCTGGATATTTAGTGAGTTTCTGAGGAAATTCGGGATAACACCAATACTAGCATAATTTTCTGGATATTTCGGGAATTCCTGCGGTATTTCGGAATGACTCTACTAATTTCCTGAACATTTAGGGAAACTCTGAGTAAATTCGGGATAACACCAATAATAACAGGATTTCCAGGATATTTCGGGAATTTCTGAAAAAATTCGAGATGACTCTACTAATTACGAAACTTCTTGGATATTTCGGTATTATCTGAGGCATTTCGAGTTGACTCTACTAATTACGGGATTTCCTGTATATTTCGGGAATTTCTGATGAAATTCGGGATAACACCAATAATAACGGGATTTTCTGGATATTTCGGGAATTTCTGAGATATTTCGGAATGACTCCACTAATTATGGAATTTCCTGGATATTTAGGGAATTTCTGAGGAAATTCGGGATAACACCAATACTAACGGTATATCTGGATATTTCGGGAGTTTCTGAGGTATTTCGAAAAGACTCCACTAATTATGGAATTTCCTGGATATTTAGGGGATTTTTGAGGAATTTCAGGGTAACACTAATAATATCGGGTTTTCCTGGATATTTCGGGAATTTTTGAAAAAATTCGTGATGACACTACGAATTACGAAATTTCCTGGATATTTCGGAAATATCTGAGGCAATTCGAGTTGACTTTACTAATTACGGGATTTCCTAGATATTTCGGGAAATTCTGAGGTATTTCGGAATGACTCTACTAATTATGGAATTTCCTGGATATTTAGTGAGTTTCTGAGGAAATTCGGGATAACACCAATACTAGCAGAATTTTCTGGATATTTCGGGAATTCCTGCGGTATTTCGGAATGACTCTACTAATTACGGGATTTCCTTGATATTTCTGGAATTTCTGAGGAAATTCGGTATAACACCTATAATAACGGGATTTTCTGGACATTTCGGGAATTTCTGAGATATTTCGGAGTGACTCCACTAATTATGGAAATTCCTGGACATTTAGGGAAACTCTGAGTAAATTCGAGATAACACCAATAATAACGGGATATCTGGATATTTCGTGAGTTTCTGAGGTATTTCGAAAAGACTCCACTAATTATGGAATTTCCTGGATATTTAGGGAATTTCTGAGGAAATTCGGGATAACACCAATAATAACGGTATATCTGGATATTTCGGGAGTTGCTGAGGTATTTCGAAAAGACTCCACTAATTATGGAATTTCCTGGATATTTAGGGGATTTTTGAGGAATTTCAGGGTAACACCAATAATATCGGGTTATCCTGGATATTTCGGGAATTTTTGAAAAAATTCGTGATGACACTACTAATTACGAAATTTCCTGGATATTTCGGAAATATCTGAGGCATTTCGAGTTGACTTTACTAATTACGGGATTTCCTAGATATTTCGGGAAATTCTGAGGTATTTCGGAATGACTCTACTAATTATGGAATTTCCTGGATATTTAATGAGTTTCTGAGGAAATTCGGGATAACACCAATACTAGCAGAATTTTCTGGATATTACGGGAATTCCTGCGGTATTTCGGAATGACTCTACTAATTACGGGATTTCCTTGATATTTCTGGAATTTCTGAGGAAATTCGGTATAACACCTATAATAACGGAATTTTCTGGACATTTCGGGAATTTCTGAGATATTTCGGAGTGACTCCACTAATTATGGAAATTCCTGGACATTTAGGGAAACTCTGAGGAAATTCGATATAACACCAATAATAACGGGATATCTGGATATTTCGGGAGTTTCTGAGGTATTTCGAAAAGACTCCACTAATTATGGAATTTCCTGGATATTTAGAGAATTTCTGAGGAAATTCGGGATAACACCAATAATAACGGTATATCTGGATATTTCGGGAGTTTCTGAGGTATTTCGAAGACTATACTAATTATTAAATTTCCTGGATATTTCGGAAATATCTGAGGCATTTCGAGTGGACTCTACTAATTACGGGATTTCCTAGATATTTCGGGAATTTCTGAGGTATTTCGAAATGACTCCACTAATTATGGATTTTCCTGGATATTTCGGGAGTTTCTGAGGAAATTCGGCATGACTCTACTAATTACCGAATTTCGTGGATATTGAGACGCGTCTATACCGAAGTA